>JAJOOR010006446.1:0-46583 GCA_036250505.1 Solanum acaule
GCGACGGACTAAGGGACGCTGTCCGTCGCTTTTCTTAAATGTTTGACCAGTCATGTTGACCAAAAAGCGACGGACATAGAGATGTTGTCCGTCGCTCTTTTAAAAAAATAATTAATCAATTAAATATTAATTATATATATATTTGGCGCAAAAATCCGCGAAAAAAAGCGACGGACTAAGAGATGCCGTCCGTCGCTTTTTGAAAAATAATTTAAAAAATAATTATTTTTATTAAAAAGCGACGGACAGTGTGACAAATGGCGTCGCTTTTTGGAGCGACGCCGTCCATCGCTTTTCTGTCCGTCGTTTTTTAGCAGTTTTTTTAGTAGTGGTAGACTTACAATGAAAAATCTGAATTGTAATTTCCACTATATAACACAATCCCTTTCTCTATCAACATTAGCTTGTACCTTGAAGATTTTTATGAATTCATGAATCTCCGTTTATCATTGATCGCATCTCCATCGATCTTACCATATATTTCGCTAAAATTTCAATCATACTCATTGCTGGACTCAAAAACAAAACCAAGCACTTGTCATCACATTCAAGCTAATGTCTGTACACTCCTTTCTCAAGTCTTTTCCAATAGTTTTTAACCAATCTGATGGACTTGTGACACTATTACCATAGCCACAACAAAACTAATGAAATCACGCATCTCTGAACCCAATTATCTACCCCTCTGAAGATATCTCTTCAGCCTTTGCAATTAAATAAAATATTCTTGCTTTCGCCTCTCTCTAAAGGTTGTACTACCTCCCACTATTTTTCTTCATTATGACTCTAGCTCTTCAATTTCTATTCGAATGGTGTCCCACCATCTCTTAAAACTTTCCATACAACCACGTTACTCACCAAATATTAGAAAACCATAACCTTAGATACTCGCAAGTCGTAATTACTATACAAAAATTCGCTTAACCAACAATTTATTATATAGTTGCATCCCGTCACAATTCATCACGAACTCTTATTACCATTATGCTTAGTCAACCTTAACTATCACCACGAAGCTAATCTTTCATCAACACGACACCTCAAACTCAGGTATACTCATCAAATTCAGAGGGTTAACCCAATTTTTATGCATTTCCTTACTAAAATACTTCAATTTACTTCACCCAAGTATATTCAATGGGACTTTCTTTATCCATAAGCTTGTCATTCCGGTATTAATTCACTCCTTTATGGCTTAAGATAAATTCACCAGTCCTCATAACACCCTAATTCTTCTTAACAAACAAGACATGAGCACCCCACGGGGAAGCACTAGACGGATGAAACCTTTATCACGAAGCTCTTAGATTTGAGCTTTAAGCTCTCTCAATTCTGACACCATAGGAATAGACTCAATAGAGGGGGACTCAACCTCAACATCCTAAACATGAGCCAAATAAGCCAAACAACCCTGCCCTACCAGTTTCCTAGCCCGAATGAAGGATATGATCTTAACTAGCTTAGGCTTGTACACCCCTTCCCACTCTAATCTTTCCCTATCGGGGATCTCTAGAGTTACCGACTTAGTATTACAATTAAGCCCGATATAATAGGGGGACAAACAAGTCATGCCTAAGATTATATCAAGTCAGTCATATCCAGCATAACCAATTCCATCCTAATTTGAAAATCCATAAACATAACAGGACAACACGATATACAAGGGTGACTATGACTGACTCTTCAATTGGGGTAGAAACTTGGATGAGGGCACCAAGTATATCACAAACCACATCAAATCCCAAGGTAATTGAACTGACACATACAAATAAGTAGAACCCAGACCACACAAAGGAATAGCCATACGGGCACAGACAAGAGCATCATTAGTGACCACTGCATCACACACCTCAAACTCGATCTTGCTCGAAAAAGCATATAATTGAGCCCCGTCGTCTTGACAGGCAACCTAATTGCCTGGCTGCACTACTCCTCTACCTGCATTACCATTTTCCCGACCTCCACGACCTCACTGATTTCCTCCTCATATGCCTAAGTTCTCCACAATTTTAACACACTGTATAACTTACATTCGATTGTTGAACACTGAATTAGATCGCAGGGGTTAGTTCGGGTACAATTCAGGATCCATAATTGTGACTAAGGAAAACATGGGATACAGGGTTGAGATTGGCAGAAGAAATCCCGCACTGGCGGTCTCGCCTTGGCAGGAAGAATCCCGCCCCAGCAGCTATAACGGAAATAGAACCCCTGCCAATATTTTTTCTGGGGTTCTTTTTTTTTTTAAATTCCACAAAGGTTCCCATCTTTACTTAGCAATTTTAGAATAATCCTCATAACTAGGATAATCATTGTCTACGCCCAGTCAATCCCACAATACACGAACCAATTCATTCTTGTCAATTCAGCACCACAACCCACACAACCCCAGGATACACCCAGACACTCACATGATCCTTAGTCAAGATCTTCCTTTCAAAACGAATTTCACGATACTCAAGTATTTACAACTTGCCTAACTTCAACGACCAGACCAACATATTGTACATATCAAAATTCAGACATACATTTATTGTGCACATAATCACCTCATCATATTCAAGCAATTACAACTTCACATTCACAGTTAATTCAAACAACCAGAAGCATGCATTCAAAGTTTCCAAGATACAATTTACAGATAAGTATAAATTCTTAATTAATTATTTCGCTCCATGGATGACCATTCTTGATCATCTATGCATTCACACCACCCCTAGGGCCAGATACCAATTGGAACCTGTTCAGTTTCCAATTTTCTTTGCTTGTGGCCCCTCAGTCGTGACCACGACGTCTAGTTCACTTTGTTGAGATACCAATTGGAATCGGGAGATACCAATTGGACTCAACTCATGCCACAAGCGACAATAGTAGCTAGCGAGCCCCACAAAACTGCTAATTTCAATCATAATACTTGATCGAACTCAATTCTTAACGGTCTCAATCTTTAACTGATGGTAACCAGACCTTAAATCAATCTTAGAGGAAACCGATGCACCTTGCAACTGATCAAAAAGATCATCTATCCGAGGCAGTGTATACTTGTTCCAAATGGCGACTCTATTTGACTGTCAGAAGTCTATATACATCATATCTTGCTAGTGATGGTGTTACCACTTTTGTTGTTATAGTTCGGACCATAGAGTGAAGAGGAAAGATACCAATTTGTATCACCCAGATACCAATTGGATTCAAGTCATAGCACGAAAGAGTAGAAAAAAGTGAGTTTTTCCTAAAGTCCTATAGCCTATCGAAGAAAAGAACGGACGTCTTCGTACCGTTTCGCAAGATTCTACTAGACTCGATTTGGTACAATGAGATCAACGAACATAGGGCTCTGATACCAACTTTGTCACGACCCAGACCGTCGTGATTGCCACCCACACTAACCATCCGGTGGTAGAACCACTACTACAACCCAAACCAAGCAATCATTCTAAAAACTACGGCATATAAGTCAACTACTAAGGAAAGAAAATAGAGTTTCCATAAACTCTAACAAAATTTCAACAATAACTAACAAATGCGGAAGAATTAACCTAGAACCTGAGAGTCAATGTACCAAAACTCTACTAATGATAAGTCTAAGAACATGGGGTACAACCCCGAAACTAACAACACCTTAAACAAAAATTCTGAGTCCGAAAAGAGTCGACTTAAACAAGGAAGATCCATAGCAGCCTGAAAGAACTGGCTCACCCTTGAATCCGGTCACGCTTATAGTAACCTAGTTGGGGTCTATCAATAGCCACCTGAAGATGCCCTGTACTCAACAAAGAAATAGCAAGTGCAATATTAGTACACAACCACCCTGTACTGGTAGGATCACACGACTATCCCACTAGGTGTAACATACATTAGTCAATACAACAATATAATCACATGCACATATCGAACATATACAATATCATCAACTTATACGAACAATGAACAACTTCACGATTCTCACATATCACAGTTATATCAATTTAGAGCAACATACTGTCTTCCAATAACAATCATCATTAGATATGAATGAACTCATCACAAGTGGATACACAACACAATTCAATGGTCCTCTCACGGAACCCAATTCAATGGTCCTCTCATGGAACCCAAACCCAAACAGTTAGCATGCCGGAACGTGGCAATTCGATCCCGTATTTATGCCGGAACGTGGCAATCCGGTCCAAGTTAGTTATAACGGAACATGGCAATCCGATCCAAGTTAGTGTGTCGGATCGTGACACCCACCCATTCAACAAATCACAATCACAATGTATATTCTCACAATAATACAACAAAAGGTGATTCATGGCATACAATTATTCAATTATCCTCATTTACAACAAGTGTGATCAATAATGCAACATTCACATACATACATGTATCATAATGAAGTAAGAACAAACATACATCACACAATCATAGAATCACAACTATCACCTACCTCAAATCCAAGCTTAAATTCCCCAAGGCACTTGAATCTTCCCTTTCTGTATTCTTTCCGCTTGTTCTAGGTCTACAAACAATAATTTATATGCAAGGATCAACAATCAAAGGTCTAATTATTCGGATTATAACAAATTCAATAACCCTAGACCAAACCCAAGATCCTAATATCCAATTTAGGGCTTTTTCCACCATAGAATCTATAACAACACCCTGCCCCATCAATATTCACCAATTCTATTACGTTCTACAAATCGAAAAATGGATTCGGGGAGTGAAAAACTTACCTTTAGCCTCCAAAATGGTGAAAAACGAGTAAGAGTCACCTGAGGGTCGTTCCTTAGCTCAAAAAGTCAAAAAGTGCATAATGAGATCGTTTAGAGGTTTATTAACGACTTTAATTCTCGAGACAAAGAGTTATTTCAAGAATTCCAAAATTCTCATTTCACAACACACCTCTAACCCACGACACTCAGTAAATACCCTTTACGCTAAGATCGATTTCGTGAGCTCTACTCGCCCAAATTCAATTTTGTAAAGTCGTACGGATTCCTTAACGAGTTATCTAACTACTCATGTAATCAAAATCATAAATGATTCACCCGATTGATACCAGATTTCCCTACACCTTAAAAACTCTGATTTCATCCAAATCTAGACTAGGCTAGGAAATTCCAAGTTACTACGAAAAAGTTTTCTAACTCAATTCTTTCTCCATTGGCTTTTCCATAACGACGGAAATCAGGTCGTTACATCTATAAACACTCAAAAACTAATTTTATCTTCACCTATACTCCTATAGTCAATAAATTGTATTTTAAATGTTACTTTTTTGAATACACATTTAGTTAATTAATTTAAAATAAAATTAAAATTATCAAGCGGCGAAAGTTTCAACCAATCAATATTTTATCCTCACGTATTGTTAATAAATAAATAAAAATTTAAATGCGACTTTTTTAAATACACAGTTTTTAATCAATTTAAAATAAAATAAAAAACTTCAAGTGATGATAAAGCAATCAATCAATATAAAATTGAAATTTAAATTCAAAAATATGTAACATAGAGAATCTCATTAGCCTAAACTAAGTAACTTATCCACATAATGCTATAAAAAAAATCCTACAACATAGGAAATCGTAATGGATCTTATCTTCATATTTTCATTCTTCATATTTTCATCTTCTATTTTGGGGCGAATATGCAAATTATTAGATGGCAAGCTGAAGTAATCTCTCTATATATATATATATAAAGGAGGAACATAGAGAAGGTGATGTGGCACCTCTCTATGGCCTCCATTCATATTTATTTATTTTTCTCTTTTTTTTTTGACATTTTTTCTTATTTCTTTCAATTATTTTTTTCTTGCAAAATCATCTTCTTAATTTATACCTCTTCAATTATATAAATTATATTCTTGAATTAGTATTAATAATATTCATAACTCCCAAACCTTTCATATTTATAACCTCTCAAGCCTTTCATATTCATAACCTCTAATTATTTAATGTGGAGGGTTATATTAACACTATAAAATCACACTAAAATTGTGTGTTATTTTGTAGTCATCTTTGGTTAGAGAATTAGTGGAAGACATGTTACAATATTGTAAGCTTTGAGGTGCATTATCTTTTCCAAATATGATTTCATTTATTACTTTTAATTAACAAGTAAGGCTAATATGTCAAAACATATTTTTGTTTCTTCTAGATAAATTATTTTGTTTTGTTATCTTTGAGATTCATTTTAGGTCTAATAATCTATTTGTTATTATTTTTCTTGACTCTTGTATATAGGATGAAATGAAATCATCCAGAGATGGAGATTAATGGATTTTGAGCTATATATATTGATTATCCTTTATTTTTTTAGGTGCTTAAGTAATGTTTCTATTATATTATTTCCTTTTGAGTTATTTATGTTTTGTCAAAATAATTATATGTGTAGGAGGATCTATGATTAAATGCATTTTTCTTCTTATTCTTTCTATTTTTCTTCTTTTGCTAGATAATTTTTTAACTTATTTAATCATATTTTGCAGATTATAGGAGATATATCTATAATGAAAATGGTTAGACATTCTTGCATAATTTGATTTACAAGGTAAAATAATTTGATATGTCTAATATACTTACAACTCTTTCTTAGTTGAAATCATACACTTAATATTATTTGTTTGTGTTCGTGCAGATATAAATCCTGAATTTTTTTTAAAAAAATATTTAATTTATTCTCTTTAGACCTCTATGTAATTCTTAGATAATTTGATTATATTATAATGATAACACTCTTCAAAAAATATTATTTGTTCAGGTAAATTCATCTCTCACTTTTATAATAATAATAATATATTAAGATATGAAATCTAACTAATTAAGATTGATATTTTTCATCATTTAAATATGTAAACTTTTTTTATTTAAAATTTAATTATTAAAAAGTTATTAATCAATTATTAAATTAATCTAATATTGTACAATAAAAATAATTAAAACATGTGATGATTGGGTGATGACGACGACAAGTAATAGTAATTGTGGATAATTATTAAAAATAGTGTTGGCTAATGATATAGTCATTGATAATAACTATTAATGGAAATATGAGTTACACATTGTCGAAAAATTATACTAAGAATATAATTAAAAAGATTACAAAGAAGCAGAAAAGAATGACCAGATATCAAGTTTACATAAATATATGTAAATTATACTTAAAAAGATCCCAAATAAAAAATAAAAAAATATCACATCTCAAGTTTACATTTCAGTAGTTCTAATATTACCTTCTCTTTTTCTCTATGAAATTTATTTTTTAATATTTAACTTTCCGAATTCCACATACATTGATTTCTTAATGAATTTCATATTTAACCTAAATATTTTGCATAGCTTCTCTTCTACGAAATTATGTGATTAATAAAAAATTCCTTTTATTAAAGTAATTATTGATATTAATATGTAACTTTATTTTAATTCTTTTCATAACTGTGCGAAGCGCGGCCAAGTACACTAGTTTTAATATATTTTTGATGAAAAAAAAGTGAAAGTCAAAGAAGAAGAAGTATATTTATTAAAATAATCAAAGGTAAAATAGATAATCTATTAAGAAAAAAAATGATACATAATTATTTAATGTTGGATTAGAAGAGACTTTTTTCTTCACATTGTTAAAAAACAGAAAACAATAAAACTAATATACATTAATTTTGGTCCTTTCCCCTTTAAATTTGAGGTATAAAAAAATCACAAATATGCAGAATATTCGTGTTGCAAATAAGAAGCTCATTTTCAAGTAGTTATAGTAAGACAACTTGAATTGATGACGTAATATATATATATAATACTCCTTCCATCCACTTTTATTTGTCATGTTGCGCTTTTCGAAAGTCAATTTGACTAATTTTCAAAGTTAAATTAGATTACTTTAATTCGATATTTTAAACAAAAAATTTAGATATTCAAAACTATATGAAAAGTACTATACATTGCAAATTTTTGCATATCAATATCATGAAAAAATATATTGTAAAATGTTAGTCAAATTTTTTATAGTTTGACTCTAAAAATGGAAAGTATGACAATTAATAGTGGACGGAGGGAGTAATAAAGTTGAATATAAAAGATGTGACGTCACACCTCTATGATCTTCATTTGTATTTATCGTTTTTTTTTTCTATTTTTGGATTTTTTTTCTTATTTAAATTAATTATTTGATTATAAAAATAAATAACTTAATTTATGATAATAAATATTTTATTAAATGGATGAACATTTACAATAAAGACTCTTCACATACCTACAAGAAGTAACTCACACCTCTCTAATTTCGACTCTTAATATTTTATTTTATTTTTTGATCTTATTTTGGACCTTCTTCTAAGTTTAACTTGACAATATTTTTTTAACATACAAAGTATGTTTTTTCTTTATTATTTAAATTTATTTATAAGAGATAATTACTCATGACTTGTATAAGTATCTCTTACATAAAATTTTAATTTTAATCTATGGCCTAGAATATCATTTATTTATTTATTTTGAATTTTCCTTCAATTATTTCATTTTAAAAATTCAAATAAAGCATTAGCGTTTTCAATAATTTTCCATTGTTCTTACATATTTATTTAATGATAATAAAAGAAGATACAATTTTTTTAGTCTCTCACCTTATGATGCAATAATTATAGAAGCCCAGAAGTCTAATGTGTGTTTTGCTTTGTACTATAAATCCCTCTTAATTTACAATGGATCTCAGAAATATAAGATTGTTTACTCTATTTTTGATTGATATATTATTAGTATGGTAAAATGTTTTTAGTTTGTAAGTTCTTTAATTTTTTATTATTGTCAATAAACTTTTGTTTTGATATGATGTGATATTTTTTTTCATTAAAGATATTAAACATAAATTCAATTGCAGGAACTGATTAAATGTGATGATATCATATTATTAAGCACATACAAAAGAGGAGCTTTTTGATGTTTCATTATTTCGGAAAGAAAGAAGTAGATAACAAGTTATTCACTGTAAAAATAATTTACAATTACATTATTTAGCCTATTATTTATATGAAATTGTCTGTAATCACATTTATATAATGGTTTATTTTCAGTTATTTTTTTATCTTTATCTTGCTTTTTTCCCTTTCATTTTCTTCGTTTTAATTAACATATCTAATCATCCTTTTGTTGATTAAATAGTTAATTCTAATGGCAAAATGAAAAAAAAAAATCTAATTTGATTTTGCAAAATATGACAAGCATTTTGTGACAATTATTTTTAATAACATTGATAACTAATATAAAATGGAGAGAGTATATATTTCTCCTCTATCATGTCTATTTTAGATCTTCAAAATGTTTATCATCTTCATTTATAGATATTGTTATCTCATGTATTCAGATTAACAAACTAGAAATAATAAAAAATGAAAAGAAAAAGAAAAGAACTATCTGAGTCCACAGAATCCACTGTGTGTCTTTAAGAAATTTAATCCCCTCAAGTACCCGAGGTTGCAGATTAATTCCTCACAAGATAAAACGGATTAACCATTAAAGAAGTAGCGGTACCTCAAACTTGGATAATTTCTATGAACTCTAAATGACTGCAACGAATCACATACACAGACACGATCGATCGATTTTGTTTTGTAAGAAATGTATGCAAAAGAATGGAAGAATTCAATGCAAAAAAATGAGAGAAAGTCTCTCTATTTATAGCCAACAAAGGATAAATGTCACAACTCTTTGGAAAGAAGACAACCTTTCAAACGAGTCACAACACTTTGGAAAAGGCACAACTTTTCAGACGGTCACTACCCTTTAGAAAAGACACAACCTTTCATAAAGGTCACAACCCTTCGGCATAGTCACAACCCTTCATTTCCTGTTCACACCTTTAAAACCCAACAATCCTCCACATGAATAGGGAATGACTATTGTTAAAACATATGCATGAAAAATTGTGTAATTCGTAAGTGAGGATTGATTGCATCTGGATAAGTGGGTTTCCCTTTGAACTTTCCATAGTGAACATATATTGGATATACTCGATCAATTGGTAGATTTGATATCTTTGAACCGTCGAGCTTTGGTGTATACCTAGACAACATAAGTCACACAATCAACCCTTGAACTGTTTTTGGTTCTCATTGTTTTGTTCGTTTCATTCATGAACACGTCTTGGTATATAAGTGCGTAGAGAACTGGCCTTACCGGATTTTCCTTGAAGCGGCTTACACTTCACACTTACATAGGTGATTTCTAAATGTGTTATCTCGTAGATACACCATTTGATATACCTTGTATCAAACTTAGAAACCATTAAAAAGTCCTAATGCCTTTATCCTTGTTACTGAACATTGACTTATCATGAGAATGAACCATAAAAAATATTTTGACAATGTTGAACCGTCATCAATGACTTTGTTTGATCTGCTTGAATCTAGATCTTGGGATCTCCAGTCTTCTAGGTAGAGTTACCACTACAATTACTTGTCCTTGGCCATAGTCCCATTCCCTTTGATAATCTATCAACTCCCTCTCTAGTTAGACCTTTTGTAAGTGGATCCGACACATTATCCTTTGACTTTACATAGTCAATTATGATAATTCCACTAGAGAGTAGTTCTCTAACGATTTTATGTCTACGTCATATATGACGAGACTTTACGTTATACATCATGCTCCATGCCCTACCTATTGCAAATTAACTCTCACAGTGTATGCATACTGAAGCTAACGGTTTGGGCCAAAAATCTTTCAAGAAATTTCGGAGTCATTCAACTTCTTCACCGGCTTTATCTAGAGTGATAAACTTTGATTTCATGGTAGAGCGAGCGATACATTTCTATTTGGAAGATTTCCAAGAGACTGCTCCTCCACCAAGAGTAAATACATATCCACTCGTGGATTTTACTTCATTTGACCTGGTGATTCGATTTGAATCACTATATTCTTCCAATACTGTTGAATATTAGTTATAATGCAAAACAATAGTTTTTTAAGTATGTTTTAAATACTCCAAAACTATTTTCATTGTCATCCAATGAGTTTGATTGAGATTACTCGTGAACCGACTCAGTTTACTGATAACACATGCTATATCTGATCGCGTTCACTTCATGATATATATCATACTTCCTAATACTCTAGCACAATCCAATTGTGAGTCACTTTTGTCTTCATTCTTTTGAAGTACAAATCTCACATTTATTGGAGTGTTGACAATATTGAAATCCAAATGCTTGAACTTGTCAAGTACCTTTTCAATCACATCAGTAACTTCAATGTCTGTCATATCGAAGTTACTTTCTAGCATATGCTTAGTAGCATTTATGTCAGAAATGTCTCTTTTGATGATCAACATGTCTTCAACATAAAAACAAACAATGACCTTGTGATTTAGAGTGTCTTTAAAGTAAAAATATTTATCACATTCATTAATCTTGAATTCATTTGCCAACATAGTTTGGTCAAACTTCGCATGTCATTATTTGGGCGCTTGTTTTTAGTCCACAAAGTAACTTAACAAGTTTACAAACTTTCTTTTCTTTGCTAGGAACCACAAAGCCCTCGGGTTGTTCCATGTAAAATTTCTTTCTCCAATTTTTCATTTTTTAAAAATGTTTTCATATCCATTTTGACGAATTTGAAGGCCATATACCGTAACTAGCGCAATTAACATCTGAATTGATGTAATCCTACTTAGTGGCAATTATGTGTCAAAATAATCAAGGCTTTTTTATTGTCTAAAGCCTATGACAACAAGTCTTGCTTTGTATTTGCCAATAGTTTCATCAACTTTCTTTTCCTTTTGTAGATCCACTTTGAACCCAAAGGTTTATTTCTTGGAGGAAGATCAACCAACTCTCAAGTGTGGTTGCTCAAGATTGAATCTATCCTACTATTGACAACCTCTTTCCAAAAAGGATGAGTCCACAGAAGACATATCTTCTTCAACTATATGGACTCATTTTCAAGAAGAAATGTTACAAAATCAAACCCAGAGGAAGTAATTTGTCCATTGACATTTACTACGCTTTTGTATCTCTTTATTAAGTACATTCTCCTTTGGTTCTTTCCACGGTCGTTTAGACTCTTCACTTGACTATCCGACGGTTCAGACTATGAACCATAAATCAACATGTTTTACTCATTGTAGCATATCCAATGAACATATTGTATTGGAAATTGTTAGATCACTATCTTTCAAGAGTTATTGCTTGTATATACTTTAAGGGATGACAATCAATTCTCTATCAGGATACAACAAAGCCTGAACAAACACAACTTTTTGTTGCTCCCTTTCTTAACAAACTATTTTTTTTTATTTGTTACTCCCTTTACTAACAAACAAAACTTTTTGTTTCTCTCTTTCTGAACGGACAAACTTTTTGTTGTTCTCTTTTGCTATAATGATAGCACCCCCCACAAAATTTGTGGTAAACCTGAACATATAAGTAGTATATTCAACATTTCCTTTAAAGTTTGGTTTCTTTTTTTGTCAACAATTTCATTAGATTGAGGTGAGTATGTGTAGTAATTTGATGGATGATTCCATTTTCCAAATATAATTCTGCGCAAGAAGATTCATAGTCTCCACATCTACCACTTCTAATCATGACAATCTTTTTATCCAACTGATTTTCAACTTCAGTTTTATATTGCCTATATGTTTCTATTGTTTCATCCTTATTATTCAGCAAATAGACATAACAATATTTAGTGCAATTGTCAATAAAATATATGTAACACTTTTTTCACCACGAGATGGTGTTGACTTTATATCACAAATGTCAGTGTAAATTAATTCTAAGGGATTAAAATTTCTTTCAACAACACATACTTGACATTTTGATTTATTGCACTAGAAGTTAGGCAAAACTTCTAAGTTGATAAGTTTTTGCAAGGTTTTGTAATTGACATGTCCCAAATGTTCATGTCACAAACAATTTGATACAAGCAAGTAAGAACAAACATAAATACTTGATTTGAAAAGACCTTTCGTGAGGTAATTTTTTTCCTACAAATATTTTGTTCATTTTTATAACTTTGTCAAATACAAACATTGTTTTAGAGTCAGCACCTTTCATAACATTCAATTTGTTATTGAATTATCCATGACCAGTCTCATCGTTCCAATAAGGGCAATATGTGTTTGTTTTACAACACAAACATAACATACCACTTTTCAACAATGTTCATGTCTATACAAATAAATTTATTTTTAATAGACATATCTTTTCATGAGAAAACCGCAATATTTAAAGTGACTTTTTCATCAAAGAATACAATTCTTTTGAACGAGTGATATAATTTTGTGGTTTTATACTAGTCATATGTCATGACCAACCCACCGGATCATGCGGGTACCCACTCTAACACCTAAGTAGGAGAACCCTCATATCCCAATAGTAAAAACATGTGGAAATTTAAAGAAAACATAAATAAATAAGATAATACTATGGTTTTATAAATAATATCCTTGGACACACTATTAGTTAAACTTGTAAAGTAATTTAAACAACTCCCATGGATCTAGTCTAAACAGGTACAAGAGCTACTAAGAGTTCAACTAGACAATTAAATAAAGGACACAACTCCCACCATGCGGAAGGAAGGATAGAAGCTGTTGGAGATTGTCCTCGTCTTCACCTAATGAAACGTCACCAATCCTGCATCCAGACTATGTCAAAGACATAGCAAGAGTAGTATCAGTACAAAACACGCGTACTGGTAGGCATCATCGGTCAACCCGACGCCCACCACATAATATAAGAAATCAACTAATAAGATCATGAAATAAACACTCGCTTCTCCACCTTTATCCCTTTCTTGACATACCTCCAATATACACTAGTATTCTGACTACTAACATCCTTCTCCATCAACCTACCTACCAGGTACTTGATCATAGCCTAACCATACTAACACATAGAGAAATTCCCCCAAATACAACCACCAACATTTCAACCAACCATTCACGTCACACCCCTACTTCCTCGTCACATTACCCAACCATAGTCACATAATACATTACATCACGCTCCCTTAACACTCAACCCAATATCTTCCCCCCAAGGTGAAATCCACCTAAGCATATTTCATCACACACGCTACCTCTACTTCTTGCCATTACAACACACGAACAACCATTACTCGCCCCTTAAACACTCAACCCTTCCACTATACCCAACAAGTCCAACATGTGTAAGTCAATGAACAATATAATCACATGTATAACGAACATATACAATATCATCAACATTTACGAACGACTAACACCTTTCTCAAGTCACACAATTAAGCCACATCATTGGTCCTCTCATGGAACCCAAACCCAAATAGTTAGTTATGTCGGAACGTGGAAATCGATCCAAGTTAGTTATGTCGGAACGTGGCAACCGATCCCATAGTTATGCCAGAACATGGAAACCAATTCAATAGTTATGCCGGAACGTGGCAACCGATCCAAGTTAGTTATGCCAGAACGTGGCAACCGATCCATTCAACACATCACAATCACAATCACAAGTATATCCTCAAGATCATACATTTAAGTCATGATTTCATGTAAATGATAATTCACCCATCTTATTCACAACAAGTGTGATCAACAATGCAACATTATCAACATATGTTAATTTGTCATGCTTAGCCCTAGTTCATCATCTAAGGCTTCTTTCTAGGGTTTAATCACAATTCATGTAATTCCTCAATCAATCACCCCAATTTATAGTCTAGCATATGTTCAAAAATCTAGTTTCATTCATGATTTCATAGTCTTATTCTTGAAACAATTCTATCTACGATAGCAACAAATCATTGATTTACCTTCTCAAGGCATAAACCTAATTACATGAATTCTAGGAATTACCCATGGAATTCGCTCGGTGCGCGAAGGTCTACACATAAACCCTACCATTGATTTACATATATCACGTGATGAGTACAGATTTAAACTACTCAATTCATAAAATCTAGCCTACCTGAGCGCCAAGCAGTTGCACGGAGTTTTGACTTCGATTCAGGTTTTTCCGGGATTCGTGATGGTGGATTTGTCCAAGAATCCGCAAGATTTCCCCATCTTCACGCTAGAAATCTCCCTCTCCTTCCTTCCCTAGCTTAGAGCAGCTTTTCTGAGGTTTTTAAGGTGTTTTACGACTTATTTAGGTATTTTAGGAAGATGGAGAAAATATGATTTCTCGTAATTTACGTTCTGCCTTGCCTATCCCGCTATGGCGCCAACTTATCCCGCCCTGGCGCCGCCGCCCTAGCGGCATATGGCCCGCTGTGGCGGACAGTGGCCTAGATTTTTCCTAGATTTTTGTTCCTCCTAAATAACGACGGTTCAGGTCGTTTCATCATATCATATACTAGTAAAGAGAGACTCAACGACTACAATATCAAATACACTCCAAGAATTTTGTAGGTCTAACATAATACACAAATGTCATTAGATTTCATATCTTGTACTTTCAGATTTAAATTAGATAGTAAGTCTAATTTTGTCTTTATCACAAGTAAAGAACCCCCCACATTTCAAATATGTTCTCAAAAATATTTTTCAAGTATTTGAAATTATTTTCCACATATTTTTCTCATGCTTTCAAATTGTATACCATCAAAATACACATTGGCAACACGAAGCCTTCTTTTGGAGATTTAATCCATAGAAACACCCATTGCAGGCACAAAAATCACTAATTTTATGTCACTAGTGTTTTTTTTCCTTTCTATCACAATTAGACAGCCCACTTAGTATTTAGAATACTAACAACAAAGATTCAATCTTTATACAACTTGTTTCTAGTTTAATGATGAAGTTTTTATATTCTGCTAATCGTTAATCGAATGAACTTTGAATTCTGATGAAATTTTTATATTCTTCGAATCAGTTTCACATTCGGACGGAGTAGCAAACCAAAAAAGTTATAATCTCCAAAAACCTCAAATACAACACTGTTTCCAGCTAACAATGAAGATTTTATGTTTTTCAAATCATTTAGCCTTAATATTCCTGATGAAGATTTTGTACTCTTCAAGTCAGAATATTCATACAAACAGAGTATTTAACAAATTGGTAAAGTTTTTATATTCTTCAAACCAATGCACAATCTGATTTGTTCATGAAGTTCTTATATTCTTCAAACCAAAGGAGTAAAAAAAATCAAAAGATTTTAGTCTCCAAAAGTCAAACACAATTAAATTTCACATGGAGTAGAAAACTACAAAAAAAAAATCCTCCTCTAAATAGAATACATATTAATAACAACAAAGACATATTCTGAGATCATCACATAATGACCATCTATCCTAACATTTATGAAATAAATCTCATAACTTATAAAAGATAGAAAAAAAATCAAGGGAAATAAAGATAGAACTTGATTTTTACTCTCACTGAATCATATTCTATCTGTCAGCAATGATTCCATGCAAGTCACTTTTCTTGCTATTTTTTTTCCTTTCTTTCTCAATTTCCATCATATTCCAACTTTTCTTAGAAGATATTGAATTTCAACGAGAAAGTAAACTCATGTTCAAATATTGTTAGGAGACAAAATTTATTCATTTACTTCTTCTCATAGTTATATAAAACCAAGAATATAGGGAGGGGGGGGGGGGGGGAATAAAGTGCATATCTTAACCTTTACGTACAAAATAACTTTTCTTATTGAAAAGAAAACTGAAGGGGTGCAATGCTTCAATGCATTTGGGAAGAAAAATAAAAATAATCTTACCCATCCAAGGAAAACTTACTATATAAAATATACTCAAACATATTAAAGTAGTACTAATTCATCCCAAATCACTTTTATCATATGATAAAATAATTCTCTTTTTCTTCTTATTTTTTTCCAACAAAAAGAACACAGAAAATAAAAGTAGTTTCCTAACCACAAAAAATACCATGAATATTAAATTTCTTAAGCTTATTATCTCCTATATTCAGATTAGCAAACCAGAAATAATAAAAGATGAAAAAAAAAAGAACAGAACTATCCGAGTCCACAGAACCCACTGTGTGTCCTTAAGAAATTTAATCCCCTCAAGTACCCGAGGTTGCAGATTAATTTCTCCCAAGATAAAATGGATTAACCATTAAAGAAGTAGTGGTACCTCAAACTTCGATAATTTCAACAAACTCAAAATGACAACAACGAATCACACACACAGACACGATCGATCGATTTTGTTTTGTAAGAAATGTATGCAAAAGAATGGAAGAATTCAATGCAAAAAAAGAGAGAAAACCTCTCTATTTATAACCAACAAAGGGTAAAGGTCACAACTCTTTGGAAAGAAGACAACCTTTCAGAAAGGTCACAACACTTTGAAAAAGGCACAACCTTTCAGACGGTCACAACCTTTCATAAAGGTCACAACCCTTCAGGAGAATCGCAACCCTTCATTTCCTTTTCACACCTTAAAACCCAACAATTTATCATTTAGTTTTCTTTTAGTAGACATTTATTTTATCATGTTGTTTTCCTAAAAAATTACTGTGAAACAAGTCTTTTATATCTTAAAATTTTATTCCTTGCAATCTCGCATTATGTTGAGAAGATTGTACTTTTCTTCTTGTAAGGATGTCGTCCGATAGGGAAGAAATAGCTCAATTCACTCTTGACGTTTTTATATTCATATAACTAAAAAAGTTAACAAACAATTAAACAATAAAAAGATTAAAGTAGGGAAGATTATTGTTTAAATAATTGGTTCTTAAATAATTTATCCTGTGATTTTTCTCTTATCTTGACATGCATATGTACGAGTTTATTACTAACGAACAACAACGTCATCATCTCAAATCAATTGTAATTTATATGAGTACAAAAAAAATATTTTGAAGTAAAATAAAAACATTGTTCATCATTTTTTTTTATAAAAAAAAGAAGGTCAAGGAAGACCGCACGAAGCGCAACAAAATTTAATAGTATTTATTGAATTAAGAAAATAAGTCATTTCGATGTAGTTCTAAATGGCCGTATGCATGGTTGGTCCATATCTAATTAATAAGATTTGCATGGTAATTGGTCCATAGCTAATTAATAAGATTTTTGTTGATAATTCATCATTAATTATTGTTAAATTATAGGACCTATACCTTTCAATTGCATCTAAAACTAGAAGGACCCTCCCTACAGTTCATTGGTCCTTTCTTGAATTATTTTGTTATACAAATATTTATTGAATTAAAAAAAGTCATTTCGATATCGGTGTAGTTCTAAATGGATGTAGGCATGGTTGGTCCATAGCTAATACGATTTTTTTTATAATTCATCACTAATTATTACTAAGTTCTAAAACTTTATGTCTACACCTTTTAATTAAATCTCAAAGCAATTTTGATATACCTCACTCTGAAACTCCTCTCAAATTTTTTATTTATTTTTATAGTGCATAAATTTTAGATTTGTTAGTACTACAACAATTCTGAAAAGTTACTGTAAATATCTCGAATCTATATATCTATATAAAGCTAGATAATAAAAAAGTGATGTGACACCTTTCAATGGCAAGAATCCTATTTATCTTTTTTGTGGTTTCTTTTGACATTTTCTCTAAAAAAAAATTCAATTATTTTATTATATAAAATCATCTCTTTAATTCACACCTCTTCAATTACATAAATTCAAATCTTAATTAATTTAGTAATGTCTATAACTCCTAACCTTTCATATTCATAACCTTCAAATTATTTAATTTATAAATTTATAACTCCTTAAAATCACACTTATAAAAACCTATATATTTTGAGAAATGTATGATGATTATTTATTTTCATTTTTCTATTCTTCATCTTATGTATCTTTGGCTGACAATTTTTTTTTATTATTATTGACAAAAATGAATGTCTCAATTACTATTCCACTTATTCACTTTCTTTAATATAAAAAAACTTAATTGTCTTTATTTCCATTACTCTCATGACTTTTGATAATCATAACTCCTTATTCATATTAATAGAGTCATATTCATGATATCTTTTGGTATTCCATATTATGTCCTATAAATAGAGACATTAGAAAATTTGTTACAAGATCAAATTTATATGTATAGTTGAGTTAGGGATTAGCCAAATGAAACTTGCTCATCTTTTTGACCAAGAATCACAATTTTGTTTTTTTGTAAATTAATAAAATAGCATTTTATAGATTATATATTGCTTTCAATTTTTTTTTACTAATATGAAATTTAATTATTTTTATTGCATGTGTATTTTTTTTTAATGTGAAAAATCATCTTTTTCATGACATTTGATAAACTGACCGAATTTCAATCTGGCAATTTAGTTAGAAAATTTAAACAAGCTCCCGCAAGATTATTGGCGGAAATGTATAATTATTTTCCTTTTTTATTTACATGTAAGTCGTATTTTTTAATACTTGAATTTTATTGTAAGAAATTGACAAGAGTTTCAAGTAATGCAAAATTTTATATATATCCAAAACTCAGTGTCAAATTGCTAAAAAGCCATTTTAATGTAAAGTTTAATGATCTTTATTTTCATTACTCTCATAACTTTTTATTATTATAACCTCTAAAATAATTAATAGTCATATTCATGATATTATTTGGTATTTTATATTGTAGTCCTACAAATAGAGATATTGTATGACTTTGTCGAAATGGGCACATTAGCATTTTAAGTTGTCATGTTTTTGGTGTTTATTATGTTGATGCTTTGGTTTTTAAAGAATTAGATAAAACCTATTGAATGGTGATTGTGGCTTGTGGAAGTACATTGATTTCATAATTTTTTTAATGTTTCAATAATTAAGATCGTAAGAATGATGTTGTATTATTTATTTATTTATTTATTATAGTTCTCTCATGATTTCTCTTTATTTTGTACTTTATATAAAGTTTTGATTGTCGTAAATTTATCATTTGGTTCAAAATAGTAACCTGTGAATTTGTTGGACATAATTATCTCTTCTCTTCTTCTTTTTTTAGTTCCTCAAAAATGTTTAAATATAATTTTTTTCCATAAATTTTTTCAATTATAAAATACTTCATTACAAGTTTTAAATAACACTAAAATCTACACAAAAATATCTTGAGTCTCTTGAGTTTTTCATCTTTGTTATAATCTTTGGTTAATAATTCTGTTTATTTTCTTCTTTTTTACTTTTACAATTTCTCTATTTTTTATTGTAGAATAATAAATATGTCAATTAACTATTCATTTATATTCGTTAATACAAAACTTAATGGTCATTATTTTCATTACTTCCATAATATTTTTATCATAATCTCTAAATAATTAATAGTCATATTCTTGACATTATTTGTTATTCATATTATAATCCTATAAATAAAAGCATTGTAAGACCTTGGACAAATGATCACATTAGCCTTTTAATTTGTTATATTTCTGATACTTATTTTATTCATTCTTTGATTTGACTCGAAGAATAAAACTATTGAATGGTGATCAACTTGTGGAAATGGATGTCGACAAGAGTTTGGAAGATTGTGTATTGATTTCGTATTTTTATTTGTATTTTTTAATGATTAGGATTGTAAGCATGGTAAAAATAATGTTGCATTCCTTTTTTTTTTTATTGTTCTCTTTATGATTTCTCTTTATTTTTTATTTTACATAAAATATTTATTGTCAGAAATTTAATTATATTTTTTTGGTTCAAAAGAGTAACTTATGACTTTATTGGAAGTCATCTAACTACTAACAAAATATTTTTCTCTATGAAAACAATTATATGTCTGGATAAATATATAACGACATCTTATCATTTTTTATAACTGCGCGAAGCGTGGATGAGTTCATTAGTTATACTAATATACAATGTTAAAATTAATAAGGAATGACTTTTTTTATTTGATTTGAATGAGGGATTTTGTTTAGTTTCATTTGAATTAATGATTTTATGCGGTTATATTATCATATGATGTCATGAATAATTATTACATTATTTCTCCCCTATTTTGTCTCTTCAGTATGTTATAAAGTTCATTAACATCGTTGCAGTCCTCTTCACATGAACATATAATTCCAGATTCAATTTGAAATAGAAAGACAAGTTTGAATTCTATACCATAATTTTTTTTTAAAAAGTAATGTATAACAACAACAACAACAACAACAATAATAATAAATATAATAATAATAATAATCATTATAATAATAAAAATAACAATAATAATAATAATAATAATAATAATAATAATAATAATAATAAATAATAATAACAATAACAATAATAATAATAAGAATAATAATAATGAAATATAATAATAATAACAAAAACAACAACAACAACAACAACAACACAACAACAACAACAATAACAACAACAACAACAACAACAGTAATTGATCTATATATAATAGGAGAAGTAAAAAGTGACACATGTCAGTACCACAAAAAAGAGAATTTTTAATAATTTAAATAATAAATTGAAAAAGTATAAATGTAAAAAGAAAGTAAAAAAGCGGTTGTGAAGCAACCATTTTAAAAAAAAATAAAAAAAATTCAACTCTTATTAATAATAAATAAAATGAAAAAATGGCCACTAATTAATCCGAAAAAACCATTCAAGGACCGTATTTTAGAAGCTCTTGTACTTATGACACCAAGTCTTGGGTGGTATTTTAGTTTTCCGCATTTCGTATTTTTGAAGGACTTAGTGTTGGAGATCATTTACTTGTTGTTTACTCTTTTTTTACCTCATTATTTAGTTGGATTGGTAAAATTATTGGGTTGTCTTACCTATTGGTTGGGAACATAGGTGTCATCATGATCGTGACAAATTGGTATCAGAGTTCTAGGTTCATCGGTCTTACGAGTACAAGAGCAATGTCTAGTAGAGTTTTGCGGATCAGTATGAAGACGTCCATACCTATCTTCGAGAGGCTATACATAAGTGATACCATTAAAATTATGATAATTGGAGGAACTGAGACTTAGCCCTTGACTAGAATTTAAGAAATATACAATTTGATCTATTTGAAATCATGGTTTAAACTTGATTATAGAAATAAGAACGTTTATTTACAAATTATACATACTTGATAGATTGGAACATTATGAAGCATTGAAAGAAGGAAAAGAATTGGTGAATTAACTTGCTTGACTTTGGTTCTTCGGTTGAGGTAGGTTATGGTTTGTTCTATGTGATGGACAGACTTTTAATAGTGATTGATAGTCATTAAGTAATGCTGTGAACTTTTCTATGTACTTAATTGTTGTGATTTGGATGATTTATATGTTGTTGTGATCGGTCTGTAATCCCAACGCGAAATCCATAATCTTGAACTTGCTCTCTATTAAAGTGATTCCTTAAATAATTAATACTTGATGGAATATTGTTAAGGAAGAGGAAAGTGATGATAAAGAATGATGAATTAACTTGTCACAACACAAATTTATAAAACGTGATCACACCTATGTTCCTAACCGATAGGTAGTCAACCCAATAATTTTACCAATTTAACTAAATAATGAGGTGAAAAAAAGTAAACAACAAGTAAAATATCTCCAACACTAAGTCCTTCAAAAATACGAAATACGGAACACTAAATACCACCCAAGACTTGGTGTCATAAGTACAAGAGCTTCTAAAATATGGTGCAAGTCTGAAACTAAAATGACAAGCCTAAACATAAGAGATCCTGTCTAGATACAAAAGCAACAGAATAAATAATAGAATAGAGGGAGGCGTGGGCTGCGGAACAACCAAGCAACTCACCACAACTCCAAAATACTCCAAGGTC
The DNA here is from genome assembly GCA_036250505.1 of Solanum acaule. Taxonomy (NCBI): domain Eukaryota; kingdom Viridiplantae; phylum Streptophyta; class Magnoliopsida; order Solanales; family Solanaceae; genus Solanum; species Solanum acaule. The sequence continues at coordinate 22,686 of JAJOOR010006446.1, forward strand.
GGACTTAAAAATCTTCATGAGATATGTTCGTATTCGGAAATGAATCTGCACCACAAAGAGTGCAACAAGTATAGTATGAGTACGAAACCACGTGTACCCAGTATATCTCATAGACCGACAACGAAAAAGTAGTGACAAGAGTTCATATAAGAAAATCAGTCCTTTACTTATAGAAGTCTATATTATACTTACCAGTCAAGTTTCATCAATAAGGACAATCAAATGTCACGTAATGTACAACCACCAATAAAGCACATAATCAACAAAAATAAAGGATGTAATAAGATGCAATGCAATGTGATACTATGAAATGATATGCCTTAGATGCCAAGTACTATCTCAATTGTATATACATGATACTCCTCAGAAATACATCGAGAGTTCATGACCTATGGGGGACTCGCGAGGTCCATATATCGACACAGACGATCTCCACGTGTCTGTGCGAACGATCTCAATGCACTATCACAAAATCAAATAATTTCCGCACGGACGATCTCCACGTGTCCAAATTATAATCTTAACATCTCATAATCCCCAGCACAGACGATCTCCACGTGCCCAACTTATATTCAGTCTCATGTCAATGCATGTGCACAATATGATTTCAATAAAAAGGGATGATGATGCATCTCAATCAATCAAAGATCATCATAATATATAACCACCTCAACTATCACAATTATACGGGTTCAATAAAGAAACACAATCACACAAAAGAATTCAAGTCAATAATACATCAGCTAATGCCCATATGCTTTGGCATTCTCGGATTACAATCCACATTCTATAGTAATAAACTTTCCCTTTATAACACCAGTACTCGTACCAATGCCCGTCACACCAATTGTATGAGACCTCCATCTTTCGTTCTTACCCATTGTCTATTCCATTTTTAATCTTTAATTAGGAAAACGTCCTCCAACGAAGTCTGAAAATCTTAACATACCTCAAAAGTCGAACACGTATCACGAATCCTTAAGATTTCACCTTTTCCTTTTGTAGAGCTTCAAAACGTTCCCAATCTATCAAATATACCTTATGCATAAGTAAACGGATCCGCAAAACATCTCATTATATAATCTGAATATTTCACTATTTTTGTACCGAAACAATAACCATCCAAATATAATAATAATAATAAGAGAAACAAAGAGGGACCTAGAAGTAGCAGTGATTGAAAATAGCCTCACATCAATTTCCTCTAGCCATACTTGGAATAAACACTCAAAAAAAGATTAAAATATAACGTCATTGGATCATCATCACGCTTCAATTTGACCCCAAAACGCACTTTGCCGGAAGTAACTAACCTAGTTACAAATTTTTATCCCAATGCATTACACCACTCAAATAATCAACCATGATAATTGTTTAATGATTAGCCAATATTCAATGCTGAAAGATTCTCATTTAAAATCAAAAGAATTTCCACAAATTCAATAATTTCCAGCCAAATCAACAATTTCAATTCTTTTCCCTTTATATACCCAATATTCATAATTCATTCTATTTAAACTAGAGGTTGAACTTTATAAGACTTAATACCTGAAGAAGTAAAAATGTATTGTTGTCGACGTTGAGATCAAGTTCTCTCCGAGAATTTCAGCCGCAATTGGTTTGCCTTATGACCAAAAGAATAATAAATCCCTATTTTGTTAATTCAATTGTACACATGGGCAGAGTGGTAAAGAATATTATATAAATTATGGATTTGTCCCATTAACTATTCAACTATATTAATTATTTAATAAAAACTCATCAACTAAATACTCGTAGTTACCAAATAGTTTAAAAAATTTATTTAAAATTTTATCAGGGGAGTCAAAATAGTCCTAGTGCTCAAAACGACCTAACGGGTCATTACATCATCTACCACTAAAACAAACGTTCGTCCTCAAACGGTAAGAGAATAAAAGTAACTGAACCTTTACTGAAATAATTTCTTTCGACCTCAACTTCCGAATTTTTCCATCCATGTTAGTTACTGGCTTCTCCTCAAAAGTAAAACTCCAATCAAGTAACACTGAATCTCATTGAATCACATACGCACCATCCTAATTGAAACTTCTTCAACATCACATTATGAAATATAATGTAAACACCTGACAACCAAGTGACAAAGCAAACTTGTAGCCACCTCACCAATACGTTGATCAATCTCAACATGGACAATATACTTGAGGCTCACTTGTTCTTCTATTCAAATTTCATCAAACTTTTCATAGGTGTAACCTTCAATAGAAACTGCTCTCCAATCATTAACTCTAAATCACAAATCTTCCAATCTATATAACTCTCTTGCCTACTCTAAGCCATGAGAAGCTTATCCTAAATCAACTCAACCTTATCCAAGAATTTCCTAACCAGATATGTGCCCCACGACCTAACCTCAAATGCATCAAACCAACAAACTAGAGATCCACATTTCCTACCATACAGTACCTCGAGTGGTGCCAACTCAACACTCGAATGATAATTGTTGTTGTATGCAACTACAGTAAAAATAAAAATTTATCCCCAAAAATACCAAAGTGATCACACACCCGCAACATGTTCTCGAGGACCTCAATAGTCCGTTCAAACTGACTATCAGTCTGTGTATGCAAAGATGTACTAAGATCCACCCTAATCCCAACTCCTTCTACATAGACCGCCAAAAACAAGATATAAATTATATACCTCGACATGAAATAATAGATACGGGCACCCTATGTAATCAAACTATCTCCCAAACGTAAAACTGGACTAATTTCTCTAAACTATAAATAGTCTGAACTGGCACGTGATATGTAGACTTGCTCAATCAATCCATAATGACTCAAATAACATCAACCCTTACCCAAGGTCTGTGGCAATGCTACCACAAAGTCCGTAGAAATCATTCCCCACTTCCACTCTAGTATGTGCATCTTTTAAGTAAGACCTCCATGTTTTACCTCGGATGAATTGTATACCATAAACTATGGGCATCCTCCATGATCATTCTAGTCAACCCACCTATTTGATGAATATAAATACAATCATTTATCCTCAAAACTCCCTCCCTATCAAGAATTTCTTCAGTTGTTTTTCTTGTAACACCTTGTCTCAAATATTACACAAATCTTCATCATCAAACTGTTAAGCCTGAATCTGATCCAATAAGGACAACCCTGCCTCCATGTAAGACACAACTCTATCAAATTTCAAAATAGCAAGTCTCGCAAAGCAATTGGCTAAGGATTGAATATCCATAGCAAAAGGAAGCTCAAACCACCTTTAACAAAGATAAATTTCCTATACTCATCATCTTTCTACTTAATGAATCTATTACCACATTTGCCTTATTCAGATACTAAAAGATAGTGATGTCATAGTCCTTGAGCAACTCAAAACGATCTTCACTTGCCCGAAATTGATATTTCTCTAATTGAATATATATTAGAGACTACCATGATCCTTGAACACCTCACACACCATAAAAGTAATACCCTCAAATCTTTAATGTAAATACTACAATTGTGAACTCCATATCATGGATATGATAGTTCTTCTCGTGAACCAGTTTAAAGTGCCTCAAAGCATAAGCTATTACATTTCCCTTCTACATCAACACACAATCAAGATCAATTCAAGAAGCATCACAATATATGATAAAGTCCACTCCCACCATGAGTATAGTCAAAATTAGAGCAGTAACCAATAAAGTCTTGAGCTTTTGAAAACTCAACTCTCACAAACCACTAGAAAGCCATTTCTTCCTTGGTCAATCTGGTTAATGGGGATGCAATGGATGAGAACCCCTCCACAAATCACCAATAATCACCTGCAAGGCCTAAGAAAGTTCGAATCTCAATAACTAAAGAAGGTCAGACCCAATCTCGAACTGTCTCAATCATCTTAGGATCCACCATAATACCCTCTTTGGACAGTACATGTCCCAATAATGCTAACTAACTAAGTCAAAATTTACACTTTGAAAACTTCGCATAGAGTTTCTTCTCCTTCAAAATTTCAAGCACAATCCTCAAATAATGCTCGTTCTCCTACTACTATGAGAGTATATCCATATATCACCCATGAAGAAAATAACAAAGAAATTCGAGTATGGAATGAACACTCCATTCATTAAGTCTATAAAATTGTTGGGGAATTAGTCTGCTTAAAAGACATCACTAGAAACTCATAATGACCATAACGTATCTGGAAAGTTGTTCTAGAGATATCCTCTACCCTAACCTTCAACTGATGATAACCAAATCTCAAGTTAGTCTTGAAGAAAATTGAAGCACCCTAAGGTTGAACAAATATATCAACAATAAGAAGCATCAAATACTTGTTTCTAATGGTAACCTTATTCAACTATCACTAGTCAATACACCTACACATAGATCTATATTTATTCTTCACAAATAACACTGGAGCACCCCAAGGGAATACACTCGGTCTAATAAATCCCTTGCTCAACAAATCTTATAATTGCTCCTTCAACTCCTTCAATTCGGTCGGTGCCATATGATAAAGAGGAATAATGATAGGCTGAGTGCCTGGTTCTAAGTTAATACAAACATCAATATCACGATTAGGTGGAAGACCTCATAGGTCCGTCGGAAATACCTTAAAAATTCATTCACAACCGGAATAGACACAAGCATAAGAGTCTTCACACTAGTGTCTCGAATATGTGCCAAGTAAATCAAATATCCTTTCTCCACTAAGCGACAAGCCTTAATAAATGAAATCACCCTTTTTGAACTATGACTAAGAAAATCTCTCCACTTTACAGTAAAAATTCTGGGCATAACTAATGTAACTATCTTGGGCATGAAAACAATTTCAAAATCGCATGATAAGGAGATGACCAATTCATTCTAAGAATAACATCAAAATCCATCACATATAAGGCTTTCAAATCCACTTGAGTATCCTATCCCATCAAAGTAACTACATACGATCGATATACTATATTGATCTACCACTATGAAACATCCAATAGAAGTAGAAATATGTACAAGCACATAAATTGACTCGCATACCATATCCAACTCGAATGACGGACCCTCTTGGTCTCATATTGCTCAAATTCCTCACATCGAATCATCTCTAAATCCTTGGAAATATTTACAACTTTCTAAAATGGAAAATAAGAAGCAGCAGCCTAAAAACTCTCATACGAATCATAATAATCAACCCCTTAACAAATCTTCTCACTCTCTCAACCTCGATTGGAGGTATTATAAAAGTGTGCCTAGCCAAGGAAAGGAATTTAACCTTATACTATGTGAATAACATACCATCTTGTTGCAAACCCTCGAACTCGGTCCTCTTGCGCTCCCTCTCACTGCATGGAACAACTTATCTAGAAACACCTAAGTAACTTAAGTCCATGATAGTGGAGATGATCCAATTTTCCTATTATCAATGTAATATCTCCATCGCTGCTTGGTAGGACTAATATTATAAACGATATATAGTTAACTTCATGAGACTCCACTAATTCAAGATTGTGCAACCCCTCATAACAAGTGATATAAATTCATACGCATTCTCACTGAAGATACTAATATAGTTTAGGTGATTCATCATCATGACCTGTTTGAACACTTTCTTCTCTTCAATAGTCATGATAGGCCTATTATCCAAACATAGTGAACACAACCTCTAACTTGGCCTCTGCCATGTATCTACGTCATACAATAATACTAACAGTGGGTGAGGGTACAAGCTCTAACTTTTTAAATTATTAATACACGAGTCCTCACTAATTCTGAGAGAATGAGACAAGAAGATTAGAATTTCAACAAAGTCAAGTATGCACGATAAGGAATGAAAGAATAGAAGTTTCCTAAATATCATATAGCCTCTCGAATATAGGTATGGACGTCATCATGCTGATCCGCAAAACTCTACTAGACATTGCTCTTGTACTCGTAAGACCGATGAACCTAGAGCTCTGATAACAATTTGTCACGACCCAAATTTAAAAATCATGATGACACCTATGTTCCCAATCGATAGGTAAGACAACCCAATAATTTTACCAATTTAACTAAATAATGAGGTAAAAAAAAGTAAACAACAAGTAAAATATCTCCAACACTAAGTCCTTCAAAAATACGAAATGCGGAAAACTAAAATACCACCCAAGACTTGGTGTCATAAGTACAAAAGCTTCTAAAATACGGTGCAAGTATGAAACTAAAATGACAAGCCTAAACATAAGAGATATCCTGAATACAAAAGCAACATAGTAAATAATAGTATTAAGGGAGGCGTGGGCTGCAGAACAGCCAAATAGCTCACCACAACTCTAAGATACTCCAAGCTCGGACTCAAAAATCTCCACGAGATATGTTCGTATTCGGAAATGAATCTACACCACAAAGAGTGCAACAAGTATAATATGAGTACGAAACCACGTGTACCAGTATATCTCATAGACCGACAACGAAAAAGTAGTGACAAGAGTTCATATAAGAAAATCAGTCATTTATTTATAGAAGTCTATATTATACTTACCAATCAATTTTCATCAATAAGGACAATCAAATATCATGTAATATACAACTACCAATAAAGCACATAATCAACAAAAATAAAGGATGTAGTAAGATGCAATGCAATGTGACACCATGAAATGATATGCCTTAGATTCCAAGTACTCTCTCAATCGTATATACATAATACTCCTCGGAAATACATCGAGAGTTCATGACCCATGGGGGACTCGCGACATCCATATATCGATACGGACAATCTCCACGTTTCTGTGTGGACGATCTCAACGCACTATCATTAAATCAGACAATTTCCGCATGGACAATCTCCACGTGTCCAAATTATAATCTTAACATCTCACAATCCTAGCACGGACGATCTCCACGTGCCCAACTTATATTCAGTCTCATGTCAATGCATGTGCACAATATGATTTCAATAAAAGGGGATGATGATGCATCTCAATCAATCAAAGACCAACATAATATATAACCACCTTAACTATCACAATTATACGAGTTTAATAAAGAAACACAATCACACAAAAGAATTCAAGTCAATAATACATCAGCTAATGCCCATATCCTTTGACATTTTCGGATTACAATCTGCATTCTATAGTAATAAACTTTCCCTTTATAACACTGGTACTCATACCAATGCCCGTCACACCATTGGTACGAGACCCCATCTTTCACCCTTACCCATTGTCTATTCCATTGTTAATATTTAATTAGGAAAATATCCTCCAACAAAGTCTGAAAGTCTTAACATACCTCAAAGGTCGAACACGTATCACGAATCCTTAAGATTTCACCTTTTCCTTTTGTAGAGCTTCAAAACGTTCCCAATCTATCAAATATACCTTATGCATAAGTAAACGGATCCGCAAAACATCTCATTATATAATCTGAATATTTCACTATTTTTGTACCGAAACAATAACCATCCAAAAAAATAATAATAAGAGTAACAAAAAGGGACCTAGAAGTAGCAGTGATCGAAAATAGCCTCACATCAATTTCCTTTAGTCATACTTGGAATAAACAGTCAAAAAAGATTAAAATATAACGCCTAACGTCGTTGGATCATCATCACGCTTCAATTTGACCCCAAAACCCACTTTACTGGAAGTAACTAACCTAGTTACAAAGTTTTAATCCCAATGCATTATACCACTCAAATAATCAACCATGATAATTGTCTAATGATTAATCAATATTCAATGCTGAACAATTCTCATTTAAAATCAAAAGAATTTCCACAAACTTGATAATTTCCAGCCAAATCAATGATTTCAATTCTTTTCCCTTTAAATAAGTAAATTACTATATACCCAATATTCATAATTCATTCTATTTAAACTAAAGGTTGAGCTTTATAAGACTTAATACCTGAAGCAGTAAAAACGTATTGTTGTCGACGTTGAGATCAAGTCCTCTCCGAGAAATTTAGCCGCAATTGGTTTGCCATATGACCAAAAGAATAATAAATCCCTATTTTGTTAATTCAATTGTACACATGGGCCGAGTGGTAAAGAGTATTATATAAATTATGAATTTGGCCCATTAACTATTCAACTATATTAATTATTTAATAAAAACTCATCAACTAAATACTCGTAGTTATCGAATAGTTTAAACTTTTATTTAAAATTTTAACAGAGGAGTCAAAATAGTCCTAGTGCTCAAAATGACCTAACGGGTCATTACATAACTATATTGTTGGATCAGGTGCCACGAGCCAGTATAATATATTTGGATTGGATGTCACGAGTCGACACAATATTATTGGATCGGATGTCACGTTCAGGTACGGTTATATTAAAGAAAAATATATTAAAATAACATAATATACTCAGTATCAAAGAGTCCATTTCCCAAAAGAGCGTGGTGTGGAGGCCTGAGTCCTCATGTGGGTTCTTAATATTGTTGACTAATTACATACTTGCCTCATTGTTGTCATCACTTGTTCATGTTGCTTGTTCCCTGCCACTTGCTAAGTGCTATAGTTGATTTTCTGTAAATACTTTATGTATATTAGTTTTTATTTTGAATGGACCGATAATACCTACTCAGTACATGTTGCATTGTACTAAGCGCTACTTGTATTATTCTTCGATTTCCTTTTGTGTAGTGCAACAAGTGTACTAACGACTTCGACTCCCCCTCATTTCTAGCCAGTCTCCAGCACAACAGATTCCAGGGTGAGCTATTCCTTCTAGCTCGCATTGGGTTCTCTCAGTCGTAGCATGATGCCCTTAATAAGATTTTGGGAAATGATATATAAAAGATTTATTTCTAACATTAATAAGATTTGAGTTTTTTGCATTATTGCCCTATTGCATAAGTTGAATAACTAATGTAAGTTAGGGTTTACATTCGTTGGTTTTCCACCTAGAAGGTTAAGTGTGGATGTCTCTCATGAATCATTTTAGATCGTGACAAACTTGGTATCAGAGCTTTAGGTTCGATGATTTCAACATACAAGAACAAGTTTAGTAGAATCTTGCGGAAAGGTATGTGGATGCCAACTATAGAACTTTAGAAAAAATCTCTTCCTTCTTTGTTTCGTACTATTACTTGAATCTCATTGGTATCTAGGTGATACAAATTGGTATATAACCTTTTTCACTCTATTTTGCAGATGGTCAGAACTAGAGCAACAATTATAACAACACCAACACCAGCAAAAAAGGATATGCCTGGCCAACCGTTGCGGCTGTAGCCAAAGGGGGAGTAGTGACAAGAGGCCATGATAAAGGTTGCAAGAGAAAGCCCACCAAGGGTAGAGTTCAAGCAGCTAGCCAACCAGGGGTAGAGCAGTGACTCCTCTATCAGCTACTGAGGTAGCAAGAGAAGGTGATGAGGTGGATGATGAGAAGATTCATGAGAAGGAAGCACCCCCCCTACCCTACTCTAGAGATGATCCCCTAGGTACTTTCTTATCTCAGTGGGTTATCCAATCAAGGCCAAGAACCCCAGAGCATTTTGCACCATCACCATTACCTTAGATTCAAAGAGTACAACATACATCCAATGTGGCTCTTCGCATAGATACGTCATTGGAAGTGTGCATGTTTCCCTAATTTACTACACGAACTGTAATGACTAGTGACCAATACAGTCTCTTTATTAAGTTCTTAAAGTTGAAACCTCCGGTCTTCAATGGTACTGAATTTGTAGATTCTTATGATTTCCTTGTGGATTGTCATGAGCTGCTTCATAAGATGGATATAATGGAGATATTTGGTGTTGAGTTTGTGACATATCAGTTTAAGGAAGATGCCAAAATATGGGAGCGGTCTCATGTTGAGTGCTGACTGATGAGTGGTAGATTTGCACTCATTTGAGGTCTATTTAGCTCAATAATTAGTGTCCTCAATGCCTAATTTTGTTCTATTATGATAATATTTTGATGATTTGTAGCTATGAAGGCTAATGGACAAAACAATAATGAATGTTTGAAATAATGTCCAAAAGTGTGAAAATAAGTGCAAAATTTACATTAATGATCACCAAGCAAGAAAGGTAGATCGCCTAGTGAGCATGACCTTGCCCAAAGTGATAGTACACAATACATGTGTCTATCGAGACAGGTCGGCGAAATCTAATGGAAAAGGTGACTCACCGAATGAGAATGATGACCTTGCTGATCATCGTCAAAGGTGACAGTGCAAGGAGAAAAATTGAAGGCTCGAAAGGTGAATCAAGGTGGTGCTCGACGATACATCAAATATGAAAGACAAACTCAAATGAGCTCGCTGATTGAGGTTCAAACACCTGAATACTAGATCAAGAGAAGGTGAGATGAAGCACGATAGACGATTCACCGAATGAGCTCGGTGAGACCGATTAATGTCATTGAATGAGACACGCATTGAAATTTTGGGCTGAATTTTAGGAAACTATAAATAGCTCAAAAGAGAGAGAAAAATAGAGTTTGAAAAGTTGGAAAAAGAATTCTTCCTTTGAGAAGTTAGAGTTTTGAGGGGAAAACTTTTACCTTGTGAAGAACACTTTATAGCATTTGCGGTATTTTTCAACTTTGCACTTGAATTTTACAAATTGAAGGAATTCAAAGTGGGTTTGCTTGTTATGGCTTAATTTCATGCTACCTATGGGCTCTTTCATGGGAGATATATTTTCTTTGCTTTTTGTGCTGGGTGGTTAAAACCCCAAGATCTAGGGGTACAATTATGGGGTTGAGTGTTGATTTAATATAGTGGGTATTGTGTTGTTCTTTGTTTTACTACTGTTCATACATGAATTTGGGCTAATTAGCATGGGGTTAATTTATGGGTTAAGGTTAAAAACTTAATTCCTACTTCTTATCTTCGGTTGATGCTCGAAAGAGATTAATTGGAGTGGGTAATTAGTCCGATACTAGCAATTTAGGTTAGATGTCTGTAACTTGCTTGAAAATAGAGGTTATGGGTCGGATTTATTTGCCCTATTTCTGCATCGAAAGAGAGAATAGTTTACGGTATTGGGTTGTTTCAGATTGACATATCGATGAGACCGAAAAGAGATTCTATGCAAGGACGCTATGAGATCGAAATAATATTAGTGTCATTAAAGATGACTTAGCCTATTCATGAATGTTCATCGCTATAGAGCAGCACAATTACCCCTATGGTTGACGGCTACTTCAACAAATCAAAGTTCGATTAATAGCGACAGAAATATGAAAAAAGAATGTGAAATACTCCCTCCATTTCATATTAATTGAATTGTTGAGGTGTTTCACACCCTTTAAGAAAAGAAGATTAAGACATTAATTAGGTATAACTTTCCATTTTTACCCTTATTAATTATTGTCAAATTTATGATTAAAATAACTAAATATTAATTAATAACTAATTCCAATACTAACTAATTAAGGGTAAAATTGAAAGAACATTTTAAAAGTAGTCTAGAGAATTAAATAATTAAGTTAATTTGAAAAATGAAAAATGTCTCAACAATTCAATTAATATGAAATAGAGGGAGTAAGTAATTGTCCGAATAAGAATTAAATATTCAGATAAGGACCAGTTGAGGAATTAAATTGAAAGAAAACCAAAAAATTCCCAAAAAAATTATTACGGTTATAAGCTTAAAGGGTAACTTGAAAGCAAAACTAATGATATTAGAAGTTTTAGAGAACCATCAAATCCAGTTTTTACTCGAAAAAGTAGACAAATATTATTAGGTTTTTTTTTTCGCTCATGACGAAGTCATTGCTCCCATAAAGCCACCTAGAAGTTTTAGAGACGCGGATATTTAAATTAAAAATAACTAATAAAATTTACTATCCACTTAGTAATGTATATATTTTTTTTTAAAATGATACAAATCAATTAAATACACAATTTAATATTTATATTATTAAAATAAAATATTATGTTTATAGCTATAATTAGATACACTTTTAGTTTTTTTTTTATATATATTTTGTTGAAATTTTAATAAAGATAATATTACTTTTTTTGTTTATTTTACTTTGATTAAAAAATAAACATATGCTTTATGTGTTTTTACATGCTTGATCTACTATATTTTATTATGTTTAATTGTAATAATATTATATTCTTGTTAGCAAGATTTTAAATCTAACTTTTCACGATGATTAAACATTAAATTGCAGGCACGATATTTAAAATTTAAAATTTTGTCTTTCTATTTTTTTAGAACTCATATATCGATTACATGATATTTTCTAAAAATCATATAATAGGAGAAGTGAAAACGCATACGCGTCAACACCAAAAAAAGAATTTATGAAATATTAAAATTAAAATTAATTTAAAATCTAAAAATTAACATTAAAATTGCAAACACTAAAAAAATAACGGAAAAGTACAAAATATCTAATTTTTACTATTTCCTTAATATTTTTACGGTTTTTTAAAATTCAGATTTTAATGGTAGTTAACAACATTATACTCTTCCTAAAAATAAAATGCTCCTAAATCATAGAGACACAGGAAAAGAATAACTGAATTATCTATCTCTATTCAAATTCAATTAAAGTGGTAAGATTCTTTAACCTAAAAAAAAATATTTTGTTGTATTAATTACTGAACATATTGATTTGAGTTGAAGTACTAATTTTTTCTTTAAAAAAAAACAAACTCTTTTTTGTTGTATAAAATTTCCACTCTTCAAGAGGAACATATAGAAAATTTCCAGGAACTAATAGAAATAATTTTTAAAAACTATTTTGGTACATTATTTATTGAACAATTTTTTTTTTTATTGAAAAGAATTCTTTTAAGAAAGTAAAATTTAAATACTTAAATTTGAATTAATACTTTACAGTTTTGGAGATGATGACAACTTCCCCATTTTTACATAATTTGTTGGGGCTTTAAAATCCAAATTCCAAACATATCTTTTAAAAATATAAAATAAACGTGAAAGTACAAACAATAATAACAACAAGAACAACAACAACAAATAGATATTCAGTGATCTTTGGATATTTATTTCATAAGCTTCTTATTACTTTTTAATAACACGTGCCTCAAGATTTTTGCATTAATTTGCCAAGAATAAGATGGATTCATCATAAACTTTGTAGAAATTTAGTCTTTCCCATTATGGTAATTTTTTGACAAGACTTTTGCTAATGAATATGACATAAATCTACTAGCAGCAAAATGCAAGGTATATTCTCCTATATTTTCTTTATATATTTTCGCTAAAAATTCTCTAACCCAAGAATTGATGTCATAAGTACAAGAGCTTCTAAATATGGTGCAAGTCTGAAACTAAAGTGACAAGTCTAGCATAAGAAATATCTGTCTGAATACAAAAGCAACCGAATAAACGATAAGATAGAGGGAGGTGTGGGCTAAGGAACAGCCAAGCAGCTCACCACGACTCCAAGATACTCCAAGCTCGGACTCAAAAAGCTTCACGAGATGTGCTCGTATTCGAAATCAAATCTGCACCACAAAGAGTGCAACAAGTGTAGTATGAGTATGAAACCACGTGTACTCAGTATATCTCATAGACCGACAACGAAAAAGTAGTGACATGAATTTATATAAGAAAATCAGTCCTTTACTTATACAAGTCTATATCGTACTTATCAGTCAAGTTTCATCAAATAAGGGTAATCAAACGTCACGTAATGTACAACCACCCATAGAACATGTAATCAACAAGAATAAAAGGATGTAATGAGATGCAATGCAATGTGACACCATGAAATCATATGCCTCATATGCCACGTACCCTCTCAACCGTATATACATGATACTCCTCGGAAATACATTGAGAGTTCATGACCCATGGGGGACTCGCGAGGTTCATATACCGACAAGGACGATCTCCACGTGTTTGTGCGGACGATCTCAACGCACTATCATAAACCAAACAATATTCGCACCGAGGATCTCCACGTGCCAAATTATAATCTTAACATCTCACAATTTCCAGCACGAACGATCTCCACGTGCCCAACTTATACTCAGTCTCATGTCAATGCATGTGCACAATATGATTTCAATAAAAGGGGATGATGATGCATCTCAATCAAATATCAATATGATATGTAATCACCTCAGCTATCACAAATATACTGGTTCAATAAAGAACACAATCATACATAATAAATCAAGTCAATAATACACCAGCTAATGCCCATATGCTTTGGCATTCTCGGATTACAATCTGCATTCTATAGTAATAAAGTTTCCCTTTCTAACACTTGTACTCGTACCAATGCCCGTCACACCATTAGTACGAGACCCCCATCTTTCGCCCTTACTCATGGTCTATTTTATTTTTAATCTTTAATTAGAAAAAGTCCTTCAATGAAGTCTGAAAGTCTTAACATACATTGAATGCCGAACACATGTCACGACTCCTCAAGATTTTGCCTTCCTCTTTCGTAAAGCTTCAGAATGTTTTCAATCTATCAAATATGTTATATTCGTAAGCAAATGAGTCCGTAGACACCCATGTTACTATATGTCTTGCCTAGACCCAAAACTCATCCCAGTCTATGACTATAATTTATAACTCTTGGTGTCAACTAATATGCCAAGTCTCATATTCCTAAATTTTTAAGCCTAGGATTAAGTCTCAATCTCTCCAAGTATCTTAAATTCAATGTTAATAATATAACATACACCTAATGATTAATTAACCTATCTCAATATATCAAAAACTAAATTTATAATGTGATAATAATAAGAAAATAAGCCAATTTTGAACTATTTACGAAAAATCAACCTTGCAGAACCTCAAAATACCTATGCACCCTATATCTCTACATATACATTCTAATATCTAAATATTATCACCTATAGAAATCATTTAGAAATCATTGGTAATAATGTAGAATCTAAACTTTGTCAATAATAAGTAACTAACCAAAAAAAAACCACTCACCAACCTGTAACGAAATCCTTCATCAATAAAAAATAAAATTTCAATTTTTTCCTCATACCCCTACACATAGCAACTGTCGGTTGTCATCTATCTAACAATTTACGTTTTAAACCTAACTTAGCACTTTCGATGAAGTTTTTACCTGCAGACTTGCGGCTGCTCTTGTTTCGTACAGGTATGTGTTTTCTTCTCCCCTACTTTATTTCCTCTAAAATAATTATGAACCAAATTTGCTGAATTCCACTATTTAATTTAATTATATGGGTTAAGTGGTCAAAAAAATATTAAATAAATTATAGACTTGGCCCATTAACTATCATTTATATTAATTATTTAATAAATATTCCTTAACTAAATAATTGTAGCTACCGAATAGTTCAAAATTTCATTTAAATTTTATGGGAAGAGTCAAAATAGTCCTAGTGTTCAAAACGACCTAACAGATCATTACATCATCCACCACTTAAACAAACGTTCGTCCTCGAATGGTAGAAGAATAGAACGTACCTGAACGCTCAAAAAGTTGAGGATATCTATTCCTCATGTCTAACTCAGTCTCCCATGTATCCTCTTCCATCGGACGATGCTTCCATTGACTCTTTACTGAAGCAATCTCCTTCGACCTCAACTTCCGAATTTGCCTATCCAAAATGGTTACCGGCTCCTCCTCAAAAGTCAAATTCTGATCAAGTAACACTGAATCCCATTGAATCACATGAGCACCACCCTGATGATACTTCTTCAGCATCGAAATAGGAAATACAGGGTGAACATCCGACAAACCAGGTGGCAAAGCCAACTCATACGCCACCTCACCAATATGCTCAACAATCTCGAAAGGACCAATATACCTTAGGCTCAACTTTCCCTTCTTTCCAAATCTCATCACACCCTTCATGGGCGAAACCTTCAATAGAACCCGCTCTTCAACCATGAACTCCAAATCATGAACCTTCCAATCTGCATAACTCTTTTGCCTACTCTGAGCCATGAGAAATCTATCTTGGATCAACTTAACCTTGTCCAAGGACTCCCTCAGCAAATCTGTACCCCACGGTCTAACCTCAAATGCATCAAACCAACCAATTGGAGATTGACATCTCCTACCATACAACGCCTCAAATGATGCCATCTCAATGCTCGAATGGTAACTATTATTGTAAGCAAACTCCGCTAATGGAAACAACTGATCCCAGTGACCACCAAAGTCGATCACACACGCCCGCAACATGTCCTCAAGAACCTGAATAGTCCGTTTAGATTGACCGTCAGTCTGAGGGTGAAAGGTTAAACTAAGATCCACCCGAGTGCCCAACTCCTTCTGCATAGACAGCCAGAAATGAGATGTAAATTGTGTGCCACGATCTGAAATAATAGAAATGGGAACCCCATGCAAGCGAACTATCTCTCGAATATGGATCTTGGCTAACTTCTCTGAATTGTAGGTAGTCTAAACTGGTACGAAGTGTGCAAACTTAGTCAATCGATCCATGATGACCGATACAACATCAAACTTACCCAAGGTACGTGGAAACCCTACCACAAAGTCCATAGCAATACACTCCCACTTCCACTCGGGTATAGGCATCCTTTGAGTCACACCTCCAGGCTTTTGGTGTTCATACTTCACTTGCTGACAATTCAAACACCGAGATACAAAATCCATTATGTCCCTCTTCATACGACACCACCAATAATGTTGTTTCAAGTCACGATACATCTTTGTAGTCCCCGGATAAATAGAGTACCTCGAACTATGGGCCTCCTCCATGATCAACTTAGTCAAACCACAGGAACACAAATACGGCCTTTTATCCTCAAAACTCCCTCACTATTAAGAATTGCATCCTTGGCTCCTTTTGACACCTTGTCTCGAATCTTACATAAATCACCTTCATCAAACTGTTGAGTCCGAATCTGCTCCAACAAAGATGACCTAGCCTCCACATAAGCCAAAACCTTACCAGATTATGAAATATCAAGCCTCACAAAGCTATTGGCCAAGGACTGGACATCCCTAGCTAAATGACGCTCGCCAACCTATAACAAGGTTAGACTACCCATGCTTACCGTCTTTCGACTCAAGGCATCTGCTACCACATTTTTCTTGCCCGGATGATAAAGAATAGTCATGTCATAGTCTTTGAGCAACTCCAACCATCTCCGCTTCCTCAAATTGAGATCCCTCTGATTGAATATATACAATAGACTACAATGATCCGTGAACATCTTACAATGTACACCATAAAGGTAATGCCTTCAAATCTTCACTGCAAACACTATAGCCGCCAACTCCAAGTCATGAGTAAGGTAGTTCTTCTCGTGAACATTCAACTGCCTCGAAGCATAAGCTATTACCTTCCCCTTCTGCATCAATACGCATACAAGACCAATCCTAGATGCATCACAATATACAATTAAACCCTCTCCTTCTACAGGTAGAGTCAAAATTGGAGTAGTAGTCAATAAAGTCTTAAGCTTTTGAAAACTCACTTCACACTCATCAGACCACCGGAACACCACATCCTTCTGGGTCAATCTAGCTAATGGGGATGCAATGGATGAGAACCCCTCAACAAATCATCGATAATAACCTGCAAGGCCTAAGAAACTCCAAATCTCAGTAACTAAAGCAGGTCTGACCCAATCTCGAACTGCCTCAAATTTCTTAGGATCCACCATAATACCCTCCTTGGACACGACATGTCCCAAGAATGCTACCGAACTAAGCCAAAACTCACACTTTGAAAACTTTGCATAAAGTTTCTTCTCTTTCAAAATCCCAAGCACAATTCTCAAATGATGCTCGTGTTCCTCCTTACTACGAAAGTTTATCAATATATCATCTATGAAGACAATAACAAAAGAATCCAAGTACGGTCTGAACACTATGTTCATCAAGACAATAAAAGTTGTTGGGGCATTAGTCAACCCAAAAGACATCACCAGAAACTCATAATGGCCATAAAGTGTCCGGAAAGCTGTCTTAGGGATATCCTCCACCCTAACCTTCAGTTGATGATAACCAGATCTCAAGTCAATCTTGGAGAAAACTGAAGCACCCTGCAACTGATCAAATAAATCATCAATACGAGGTATCAGGTACTTATTCCTGATGGTAACCTTGTTCAACTGTCGATAGTCAATACACATACGCATCGACCTATCTTTCTTCTTCACAAATAACACTAGAGCACCCCAAGGAGATACACTCGGTCTAATAAACTCCTTGCTCAACTATGGAAAAAATTCTAGCGACACACCTCAAGTATTTATGGTTCTATTACCCACCCACCCCCCACCCCCCACCCCCACCCCCCCAAATTATTTTCAAGTGTAATAAATATACCCTTTGACACTGAGGTGGCAAAAAGAGTGTGCTCACACTCTTGGAGGCATGTGAGAGACAAAAAAGAAGTACTAAAATCTTACTAATATGGACATGTGTCCATTTTCAATTGCACATTTTCACAATTAAGTAGTACACATAATTAATTAACATTAAAATTTAAGTTGACATCTCTTTAATTAAATTTCTATTTTTCATTGTGAAATAGAGTCAAATTTTATCATTTTTAGAAATACAATTAATTTTTCACAACATACTTAGATTGTCGATGGATTTTTTCAGTGTTTTTCATCAATTTGTTTAGTGTCGAAAGAAATTTTATTTTTCTTTTAATTTTTTACTCAAATACATGGCATGAAATTCACTAACGAGGAAAACAATTTTTATTGGAGATTTAAAATAAGCTACATTTCATGAGCACAATTTAAATTAAAACTTTTTAAAAAATAATAATTTTTAATTATCCTCTCCTCCTCAATTATTCAATGTCATATCCCAATCCATCCCCTACCCCCATTTCAATTCTCCGTTCGTAGATATAGCACTCCACCCCCACTTCGACTCTCTGTCCATCGATATAGAAACCCACCTTGCTTCATTTTTCCATCAATATAGCACCCCAACCCACTTTAGTTCCGTTTCGATTCTCCATTGTAATAACACACCGTCTCCTTCTCGTTTCTTTCAACTTCGATTGTCCTTTACTTAATCTTTCCCAAATAATATTTGAGTGAGAAACAATTGTGTTCATAACCCAAATTCAGTTAGAAAAAAAATGCTTCAATTTTTTTTCTCGAAGTACAATTTCAATTTTGGGGTAGTTTATTTGATAGAGATTTTAGACCAAGTTTTACGGGATTTATTTTATACTTTTCTTGTTAGGTCAAAAATTTCAGTTGGATGCAAGAGATTTGTCACGACCCGAGCCTTCACCCTGGACGTGCCCGGTACTCGAGAACCATTCTTGGTCCTCAAGCGAACCCTCATCCTGGATGACTACAAGCAGAAGACTAACTCAAGCATACATAAGCATCAAATTGAAGAAACATTTAAAAATAATTTACTGAATCACAAAACTGAACTGAATATAATGAGTATGAATCATAAGTTTTAAATAAAACACCTAAAACTGAAATCTCCAAAAATGTCTATCTATGAAGCCTCTAATGTATACAAGGATGAGTTTTGGGACAAGACCCGCGACTCCTCAAGAGAACTACTGGTGACAACTGATAAAAAATTGAGTCCTCCAAAAACAAGGAGGTTTTACTCAAAAGCTGATGAAATGATCTCAACGGACTTTTGTTGAGGATCCTAAGAACCTGTATCTGCATCATTAAAAGATACAGGTCGAATGACATTCGTACATTGAATGTATGAGTATATAATATAGCTGAATAACAAAAAAACTTAATGAAAGGACTATTGTAGATATAGATATATATTCAACTGAATGTAAAGAAATAAATGAGTTAAATCATTTAAAGCTTTACAAAATACTTTCTCATCTCTAAACTCAACATAATAAGTGATATATAAAAATACACTTTAACTCTATTGGGAGATTCTCTAACCGACAACCATCACTATGAGCTACATGATAATACAGTTTCTCGCCCACGTTGCCAGAATTGTCCTATACCTTACCGGGGTATATAACACCTCAACTAAGTGGATCCACTAAGCTATGCTTAAAAAGAAAAAAGGAATCATCTAAAAAATAGGACACTTTACCCATGTTGGCATACATGGTTTATGAGGACTTTGAGTTATTTGAACTCGTCCCCATATCGGTGCTCAATACTACTCCCAATAATATATACTCATGCTCGAATGTTTAAAAACATAACTCTTCCTCTGGTTTGAGATAATTGCTCAAACTACCCTCTTAAAAGAGGTAGTTGCTCTTGAAATATCTTTTGAACTCATAAATCATTTAGAAATCTTAGTTTTTCTTTTATCAATATAAAAATTGATACCTCTGGGAATACATAGTCCCCTTATACTCTTACTAATTTCATACTTGAAAACGCTTTCTCAAAAACATATCAAAATCATATTTTAATATGATCATTGATGACTCGGGAAGTCATACTGCATAAACATTGATGGTATATCTAGATACCATATTGATCATACATTGATGAAATACTCGATTGTCATACTAATTATGTTTTAGAAACTCCTTTCTCAAAACTCAGTTTAAGAACTCAAGTGTTGGCTTTAAAATGCTTTTCAAAATTTATACTCAAAACATAGGGTTCATGCGGAATTATAGACATGAACGACTCAACTTAGGGATCTTAATAACAATATGGAAACTCAATACTCAAAACTCAAGAACTCAGAACTCAATGGTACTACTCATTGGAAATACTCAATTCATAGGGTTCATGCTGAAATATAAACATGAACGAATCAACTTAAGAATCTTAATGCATAACATATAACAATTGAATAATTAGGAATAAAATTTCAAAAACAATCCAGAATTAAAGAACTCAAAATCAACTCATCTCAATACTCAAATCTAGGGATAAAATCCTAGATTACTTTTTTACTGATTTGAAAGTAGATGTAGGGTGTGAGGACGAACTAGTCCAACACTATGATAGCCTTACATAGCTGGAAGAACAAGGTTCTTGAAGAATCTTGAAGAAGAACTTGATTAGAAGCCTTGAAACCCTAGCTTGAAGGAGAAAAATCAAGAAAACCTTTCTTGAGATTTTTTGAATTAGTTTCTTGAAACTCTATGTCTAGGAATTATGATTTTCATTAGTGATTCATAATTGTATGGTGGAATTTGAGTTGGAAAGAATGAAATTGTTGGATAAAGACTTACCTTGAAGAAGAATCTTGAAAAAGATTGAAAGTATCTTGAATGAAGTCTTCTACTTTGATTTTTCCTTAGGATTTTGCCTTAGGGTTTGAGAGAGAACAAAATGATGGATTAAGAGATGAAAATTTGATTGTTTTGGGTCTCTAATTAGTCAAGAAATTCGTTTAAGGTTGTCTTAGAGGTAAAAATATAAAAACGACCCTTTTTAATGTTTTCCCGTCGGCTAATTCGTCACTGCACTATATCAGGTTACTAAAATGGTCATAACTTTTTACTCAAACCTCAAATATTTGCAAAATTAGTGGTGTTGGAAAGAATATTCAAATACCTTTAATTTGATAGGTTATGGGCCACATAACTCTTTATATTCTAGGAGATATGGTCGTTTAAAATTGACCTAATTAAATCTTACATCAAAACTTAATCGGTAAGAAAAAACTTTCAACTCAACTCTGTGCTAGGAGTTTTAGTGAACTTAATTGATATCCAAAATTATTCCCATATTAAAGAATTTACCTTTACAAATATGAGCAATTTAAGAATAACCCGATAAGACCTTATGTTCAAATAAAGAATAGCTCGGGTCTTAGCTTAAAATTTTTGGGATGTTACAATATCTCCCCCTTGGGATTATTTGTCCTCGAAAGACGGTTAAACTGAGCTTGGAAGGGAAAGGAGTTACTCTTACTATATTTCAGCTTAACTCAAAATCACAAATTACTTAACATAAGGTGATTACTCTAATTTAAATCACGAGATTCGGGTTCTATACCTCTATAAGAAATCTCATCCCAAGAATACTTCTCCGTATAACTACATTCAGCCAACCTTGAGTCTTAATCAAGAACCACTTAATGCATCATGCATTCATCCACATGCTACCAACATCATATTCAAGCCTAGTACTATAATCACTCCATGAACTCCTGCTAACTAACCCTTATAAGAATTCCTCATTCACTCGTCACTTCTACCAACTTGACTTTCATGTAGTATTACCAGGAAACTGACTTATTACTCATCATAAAACCTTATCTCTTTCTTCCTCCATATTTATAACTCTAGATGGAATAAACATATCATCACTATCACAATAAGAAAATAATAATCCTCTTCTCTATCCTCACACCACTCTCAATAACACCACTCACAAATCTTAAAAAGATTACTGAAAGAACTTTAGGGCGAAAGACCTTAAGCATGATTCATTTGAGATGTCTCATATAAGAATATGCATGACATAGCATTATGTTGCTAGCTATTGAAAGTAAATCATGAATTTGTGAGACTAAACATACTGTGAGACATGAATGCTTATATGAATAGGTTCATATCATGAGGCTGATATCCATAACTTTATGGATTAAGCTCGAGATTAATGGGCTAAAGTCTTTGCCCCTCATTCTAAAAACTGAGCTTAGACATGAATCTCTCTGAAGTGTATGAGCATAGGTCATGAAAACAATTCTGATATAAGAAACATCATCATGATGTTGTAATGACTGAACTTTAAGGAATATGCTAGATTATGAACGAATTGATATATCTCTAAAACTCTTTTTGAAGACATCGCTATCTCATCCTCAACACTTGACTTGGTTTATCATCTTATCATCTCCCCCTTAGGTTTGAAACTAACACTTTAAAGCTATGGATCTATTCCATCATCTCTAAACTGGTCTACATTCACTTTACTCTAATACTCGGGAAAGGCTTATCTCATGGCTACTAAACTTTTCATAAGCAGGTACTAAGACTCATTCTAAGACCTCTTTCTAATATGCTTCTATTAACCTCTTCTCATTGGCTTATAACACCGCTTCATTTAACTCTTAAGAAAAGAAAATAATGCTTACACCAGCTTATTCCACATTGAAAGCTCAAATATACTATCTAGGCACACATGGAAAATCATTAACTTAATTGGAACCTCGTCTAATTACATAAAATCTCGGTACACCTCTTAATGCTCTTATTACTCTTATGACTTAGCCACACTTCATTGCCCTTATCTAAAAGTTAGGGTCTCTCACTTGTACCATTCATATTTATTGTAGCTAACATCTCAATTCCTCACACAAGTCTACCAGATCAGATCTCGAGACTAACATTATCACCCTCATGTTGTCATTCTTTTGATCACGATGCTCATCTTAAATTCAAGCTTAATGTTTATTACTAATACCGGATATCAATATAATTTCTCGCTTACTGTACTAACTTACAACTACTAGATACCAATTAAGAAACACTCGCCCATTAAGACCTCATAACGAGTAGTCAATCTTCATCTCTCAGTCTACATACTTACATATTACTGTCACATTCCATTTCACAACTTAAGCACTATTTATTCACTCATTATACATCATTGCCTAATTAGTTCTATAACACTTTGAATATTATGGGCTTTCCCTTAAAGATCATAAGCCTAACTTAGAGCTATCACCTCATGAATACTCCTGCTCTTCTATTCAACACCTACACTTGGTCATTACTAACACAATGATACATCATCATAACCTCCTTTCTAGTTAAAGTATACTCTAACTCATCCTAACTAGTAACTATTCCTCTACCTTCTATCATGAACTCTATACAAAATTATTACTTCTTAGTCTACCCATAAGGGAAAACTCCTAATTAATAACCTATTGGGTGCATGACTGATACGTTCAAATTATACTTCCCTAAAGAAGTATAAGCGATTGTTATCAAGTAAAGAACCCAACTTGGAGGTTAGGGTCGATCCCACGAGGAAAATGGTTCAGACTTAAACTTAACTCACTATTATATTCGTTTACTCAACTTATTTCCGAGACAAGTAAGTAAGGGGGGGGGGGGGG
>JAJOOR010006447.1:0-49157 GCA_036250505.1 Solanum acaule
ATATATTTTATAAAATAAATTTAAAATAATAATAAAGGACGGGGGATTGTCGGGGGTGGGGGTGGGGGGGGGGGGAGAAGGGGGATATGGGAAGGAGGTGGTGGAGTGGGGCAAGAAAATAATTTAAGCTTTATTTTTAAAAAATATATTTTTATGGGATAGTAATACTTTAATCTTTAATTTTGAATTAATATTAATAGTTTATTATTTAATTTTTGTCAAGGTGAAATATTTTATCTATGTGGAATGTCATTTGTCAAGGTGAAATATTTTATCCATGTGGAATGTCATGTGTCAAGGTTTTTTCAAATAAAAGAGAAAGTGTATTACACACACCACTACCACTGAGGTGTGTTTCTCAAACTAATAAATGATAGATAGTTTAGGTATGAAACTAAAAAAAAGAATAGTTTAGATGTGTTTTGACACTTACTCTTAAAAATAAAAGTAAGACGAACAAAATTGAAATAGATGAAATATACAAACAAACATATATAATATATATATATAGGCAACACCAAATCAAACTTTTATTGCCTACAAAATGAGTCTCTTGAGGAATAGGAGGCATTGAAGAAAACCCAAGTATAGTTGGGTTTTTTTCAACACCAAATCAAGTTAAATCAAACATGAGTCGGACTTTTTTTTGTTTGACTCAATTAACGGTTTGGTTTGATTTTCGGTTCAATTTTATATTTATGGTTGATTCACGTATGTCATTTAATATCTTAACTTGATCAAGCGTATTTAATTTCTTAAATTTTTATTGTGATTCTAGCATTGTTTAATTTATTGAAAAATTCATTATTTGATTAACAATAAAATAAATAGGTTAAAGGTAGTAGGTTAAGATCGATCAAGTTCGTTTCCTCTAGGCAAGAACACCAAGGTGATTTCTTAATACAAGAGTTTAATCTACTAGAATGGAAAGCAAGATTTGAATAAGGCAAGAATCATTATTCTATGTTCTTAGGGAAGAAGATCAAATAATTAATATGTTTTTTTCTTGGGGTTTTCTCCGATGCCTCCTATTCTCTCAAGAGCCTCATTTTATAGGTCATAAAAGTTGAATCGTTACCTTTATATGAAATATTGATTACACATTGTTAGGTATATCAAGAGTTAATGGGAGATGGAGGGAAAATGAAAAGAGAAATTGAAAAAGATTTTCTTATGCTTTAAGAAATGACATTTCTCTCTCATTGGTGGTGGAAAGAAATATTGAAGTGTTTAAATAGAGAAACACTTCTACTAGTTGTTAAAAGGGTTGGAAAGAGGGACCCCCCTCGCGCAATCGTCGTCGTCGCTCGCTCGGCTCGGCTTCATGATCGATAGAGAGATTATTTTTGGACAAAGTTTGTTTTAATTATTTGATTAATTATTTATTTAATTAATTAAATTAAATTGAATGGCCAAAACGTTTCAATTATTTAGTTAATTAACTGAAACGTTCCGACCTGACTCGGATCCGTGCGACTCATTTTATTTAAAACACTTTCCCATTTTATTTGAATTTCCCGCCGTTGGAGATGACTGTTCTGAAAGGTTGCAACTTTCAGGAACAGTCAGGTTCGTTTGAAAGGTTGAAAACTTTCATAAATTGTCGTGTGGTTTCTGAAAGGTTGCAACCTTTCGGAACCAGTTCCTCTTGTCTATAAATACCTTTGATTCCTCAGATTTTTACTTATGAAAATTCTGAATTGTTCTTCTTCTTCTGCACAAAACTTAATCCTGTACTTTACTGTCGATGAGTGGCTCGTTGACACCAGAGTTTTGGGTATCACTACACTGGTGATTGAGATCATTCTATCCTGGGAGGACATATTCTAAATCAAACCTCGGATACTAGAGGGGAATAATTTCCTTAAGGGGACTGTGCATTAGTGGGCTTGATTTTCTTTCCATTCTGTTCTTCAGATTCTGGTACGTTTTTATAGATTTTAGTTTTGTTAATTAATTTATGTTCTTCACTGGTTCATTGAAACTTTGGTAACTTCGTGTTTCTGCAAAGTTTTTGGTAATCAATAGTACTATTTAAACACAGATTGGCTTACAATCTTAAGGAAATTATTTATTTTATTTTAATATGTTTCTGGTGGAGACAAAAACCTTCGTGGTTTTATACTCCTATTAAGTTTGTAATTTAAGTTATTGCTTACTGAGTCTTTTGTATCAATTTCTGTTTATTACAGATTCTGAAATGGCAAATGATAATGTTACAGTGGTTGTTGCTGCACCAACCCGAACTGCTGTACCACCAACAGAGAAACCAAAAAAATTCTCTAGTGTGAATTTCAAAAGATGGCAACAACGGGTATTTTTTCTGGCTTACCACTCTTGGTCTGCAGAAATTTACCAATGAAGAAACTCCAGTGTCTGCTGCTGATATGTCAGACAGAGAAAAGTTCATGATTATTGAAGCATGGACACATGCAGACTTCCTATGTAAGGGCTACATTCTGAGTGCTTTAGAGGATGACTTATATAATATCTATAGTGCAATGACAACTTCGAAAAAATTGTGGAATGCACTTGAGAAGAAATATAAGACAAAAGATGCATGCTTGAATAAGTTTATGGTCGCAAAGTTTTTAGACTATAAAATGTCAGTTAATAAAACTGTTGGATCACAAGTGCAGGAACTTCAGCTTATTTTCCATGATCTGATTGCTGAGGATATGGTAGTAAATGAAGCTTTTTAGGTGGCTGCAATGATCAAGAAGTTACCTCTTTCATGGAACGACTTCAAGAATTATTTAAAGCACAAACGTAAGGAAATGAAGCTTGAAGATCTTGTGATTCGGCTCAAGATCGAGGAAGATAACAAGACCGCCGGAAAGAAGTCTCATGGGAATTCGACAATAATGGGAGTTAATATTGTTAAAGAAGCTCCTACCAAAGGCAAGAAGAGAAAGAAATCCAACAGACATAAGTTAGAATAGGCCAAGAAGAAATTCAAGGGCAACTGTGGTAAGGCTGGTCACAAGTCTTCTGACTGTCGTGCTCCAAAAAAGGATAAGGACAAAGGCAAAAGTCAAGCAAACATCATGGAAGAGATAGAAGATGCAAATGTTCTCTGTGCAATGATCTCGGAGTGCAACTTAGTTGGAAATCCCAATGAGTGATTTCTCGACTCAGGTGCCACTCGACATATTTGCTTTGCAAAAGAAGCTTTTGCAACGTATACTCCTACTGAGTTCGATGAAGATTTATTCATGGGAACAAATCGATATCAAGGATTTCAGGAACTGGAAAAGTAATGTTGAAAATGACATCCGGCAAGTTGTTGACTTTGAAAAGCATTCTGCACGTTCCTACTATTAGGAAGAATTTAGTTTCTACTGCACTGCTCGTTAAGAACGGGTTTAAGTGTGTCCTAGTTAGTGACAAAGCTGTAATAAGTAAGAATGAGATGTTCTTAGGAAAGGGCTACCTCACTGAGGGCCTCTTCAAACTGAATGTAATGGTTGTTGACAGTATTAATAAGAATTCTGCTTCTGTTTACTTATTGGAGTCAAATGATTTATGGCATCCCCATTTGAGACATGTAAATTACGAAGTCTTGCGAAAATTGATTACTTTAGAAGTATTGCCCGATTTCAAATGTGATAAATCGAAATGTGAAATATGTATGGAATGTAAGTTTGTTAAACATCCTTATAAGTCTGTTGATAGGAATTCTAAACCTTTACACTTAATTCACACAGATATATGCGATATGAAGTCAATACCATCTCGTGGTAGGAAAAAGTATTTTATAACTTTTATTGACGATTGCACTCGATTTTGTTATGTATATTTTCTTAATAGTAAGGATGAAACAATTGATGTATTTAAGCAATACAAAAATGAAGTGGAAAATCAATTGAATCTAAAGATAAAAATGATTCGGAGTGATAGGGGTAGAGAATACGAATCTCAATTTGCAGAGATATGTTTGGAATGTGGTATTATTCATCAAACTACTGCACCCTATACTCCACAATCAAATGGTTTGGCGGAACGGAAGAATAGAACATTAAAGGAAATGATGAATGCCTTGATAATCAGTTCTGGTTCACCGTGAAACTTCTGGGGGAAGCCATCCTTATGGCTAACAAGATACTCAATAGGGTACCCCGTAGCAAAACACAATCGATTCCATATGAGTTATGGAAAGGAAGGAAGCCCAACTTGAAATGTTTCAAAGTGTGGGGGTGCCTAGCCAAGGTAGAGGTTCTTTTACCCAAAAGGGTGAAAATTGGATCCAAAACAGTGGATTGTGTATTTATTGGATGTGTTGTGAACAGTAAGGCCTGTCAGTTTTTGGTTCACAAATCTGATAATCCTAAAATTCATGTTAATATGGTAATTGAGTCAGATAACACTGAGTTCTTTGAACACATTTATCCGTATAAAACTGAATGTGAGTCGACAAATGAAAGACCTAAATGATCACGTGAAGAATTAATGGAAAATACACAACCTAACGAGGATCCTAGGCATAGTAATCGCCAATGGAAATACACTTCTTTCGGACCAGATTTTGTGGCATTCTTTCTTGAAAATGAGCCTCAAACATTTAAAACAATTATGTTTTTGTCTGAGTCAATGTATTGGAAAGAAGCAGTCAATAGTGAGATCGAATCAATTTTAAGTAACCATACTTGGGAATTGACTGATCTTCCTCCAGGAAATAAACCTTTAGGATCAAAGTGGATCTTTAAAAGGAAAATGAAAGCCGATGGGACTATTGAAAAATATAAGGTTAGACTAGTAGTCAAAGGATACCGACAAACGGAAGGTCTGGACTACTTTGATACATACTTTTCAGTAACAAGGATAACATCAATTAGGATGTTAATAGCACTAGCGACAGTGCATGATCTTAAAATCCACCAAATGGATGTCAAGACAACCTTTTTAAATAGAGAATTGGAGGAAGAAATTTACATGGAACAACCTGAAGGGTTTGTAGTTCCTGGTAAAGAAGAGAGTGTGCAAGCTTGTGAAGTCACTTTATGGGCTCAAGCAAGCACCCAAACAATGGTATGCTAAATTTGACCAAATGATGTTAGCAAATGGATTCAAGATTAACGAATGTGACAAGTGTGTTTACATTAACAACGTTCCGAATCATGAAGTCATTGTTTGTCTGTATGTAGATGACATGTTAATAATGAGTAAAGATATTGACGATATAAATGCTACTAAGCGCATGTTGTCCAATAAGTTCGATATGAAGGACTTAGGAGTTGCTGATTTGATCTTAGGGATCAGGATTCTCAAAACTCCTCAGGGACTAGCATTATCTCAATCTCATTATATTGGATAAGTTCAAGTACTTGAATTTTAACAATATCAAAACTCCAATTGATCTAAGCTTTACATTTCAAAAGAATGAAGGTGAAAATGACTCTCAATTGGAATATGCCAGAGTGTTGGGAAGTTTGATGTATATTATGAATTGTACGCGACCTGATATAGTTTGTGCTATTAGCAAATTGAGTCGGTTCACTAGTAATCCTAATCAAACTCACTAGATGGCAATGAAACGTGTGTTGGGGTATCTGAAACATACACAACACTATGCTTTGCATTATAATAAATTTCCTGTTGTGATTAAAAGATATAGTTATGCAAATTGGATCACCGGGTCAAATGAAGTAAAATCCACAAGTGGTTATGTGTTTACACTTGGTGGAGGATCAGTCTCTTGGAAATTGTCCAAACAGACATGTATTGCTCGCTCCACAATGGAATCTAAATTTATTGCCTTAGATAAGGCCGATGAAGATGCTAAATGGCTCCAAAATTTCTTAGAGGATATTCCATTCTGGCCTAAACCCGTGGGACCTATTTTCATACATTGTGATAGTCAAGCAACAATAGGTAGGGCATAGAGCGTCATGTATAACGGGAAGTCTCATCATATACGACAGAGACATAGTACCGTAAGACAACTGCTCTGTAGTGGAATTATCACAATGGACTATTTTAAGTCAAACGATAATGTGTCATATCCACTAACGAAAGGCCTAGTAAGAGAGGCAGTTGAAAAATCATATAAGGGGATGGGTTTACGGCTTAGGACAAATCATCATGGCGGTAACTCTATCTAGCAGACTGGAGATCCCAAGAGCTAGATTCAAGGAGAAAAACAAAGTTATGACTAACAATTCGACATTGGCAATCAACTCAATCCATTCTCATGATGAAGACAATGTTCAGGAACGAGGTTAAAACTGTAACATCCGGCAATTTGAAATTTACTATGAAGAAACTGGAAATTGAGAATAGTCATTTTGGAAAGAATTCAAAATCTAGAAAATTTAGCTAAATATGGAAAAAGTGAATTTTTGGCCAACTTTGAACAGTCATAACTCCTATCTTAGGATGAGTTAGGTGTAGTTCAAGTTATGTTTGCGAAGCCCTTGGAATGATCTTTCCAACGCCGCCGAGTTTGCTCGATTCCGAGTTCGTATGAGTGAGTTATGTCCTTTGGAATTTGAGCTGTTGGTACAGGGAAGTCAGCCCGAATTTTAAGGGTATTTTGGTCTTTTCCCTAGCCAATTCTTTTGGTTATATTAAGGTGTTAGACTGATTTTTAGATCAGTTTTTACCTTTTTAAAAGAGTGAGAGTGAGGGTTTGTGAGTGAAGAAGAGAAGAACAAGCAAGGATTCGTCATGGTTTTTGTCGGGGGTGATCCCTATTCAGGTATGTGAGATCATAGTGTTGGTTGGTTCTTTCCCCCACACGCCAAACTCATTTTAATTCCGAGAAAAGATTGGTTGTGTTTTTTGAAGTTCCTTGTTGTCTTGGTACATGTTTCCGGTTGTGATTTCGAGTTGAATCCGTTGTATATTAAGGGGATTTATGATTTTAAGTGTTTGGGGCAGGAAACTTTGAAGTTTAGAAGGTTTAGAGTTGGAGAAACTAAGGAGAAGAGTCGAATTTTTTGGGAAAAGGGTTGGGGCTTCGTGCCAGTCAGCGCCCCCCAAAAGGGACTCTGAAGTCCAGCCCTTGGGGCGGCGCGCCTAGCAGAGCGCCCAGCAAGCCCCTCTGAAGTCTGAAGGTTGGCGCCCCACGCCTCTCAGAGCGCCAAGGACGCCAATCTTTCCCATTCATTCCCCACTTTTTCATACATGTTCCTTGGTAATGTACCTATGTTTTATAGTTGTTTTCAACACTCTAAGGTGCATCTAGACATCCCGAACACATCCATAAATATGTGATCATATACCTTGAATTCATAATCCAATTCAAGGCGAGTTAGGATCAAAGTCAAGTCTAGAAGTTAGAAGCAAGTCAAGCAAGTTTTTAAAGTTTTCCAAGAGTCTTCATTGAACGTTTTAACTTCATTTTAAGGTTGGAGTTTCAAGTTAAGTAAAGAGTATAGAGTTTTAAGTTAAGCCAAGAGTATAAAGTTGAGTTCATTTCTCAAAAGTTATTAGGGAACTAAGTATTCCCAAAGGAGTTTATAAATGTTTTCACTTTTAAGATGAGAGGAAACTGAGATTTCCAAAAGAGTTTTGAGCATTTTGAGTATTATCTCTTTTAAGAAAAAGATGAGGTTTGCGAAAGAGTTTCTAAAACATGATTAGTATGACCATCGAGTATGTCATCAATGTTTAAACAGTATGGTCTCGAGATATACCATCAATGTTTATGTAGTATGACTTCCCGAGTCATCAATGATCATATTAAAAATATGGTTTTGATATGTTCTTTTTAGAAAGAGTTTTCAAGAGCAATTACCTCTTTTAAGAGGGTAGTTTGAGCAATTATTTCAAATTAAAGGAAGATGTGTTTAAAACACTTATGATCTAAAGTATTTGTTTTTGGAGTAGTCTTGAGCACCGAATTGGGGACACGAGTTTATATTAACTCAACTCTCCATAGGAACCATGTAGCCAACATGGGATTTAACGGGTCATACTTTTTAGATGATCACGAAAGTTAAGCTAGTGGATCTACTAAGTTAAAGCGTTCTATATGACGGCAAAGTATATGACAGTTCTGGTAGTGTGGACAAGACGCTGTGTCACCACTTAGGTTCATAGTGGTGATTGTCAGTTAGAGAAACTTCCACAGTAGAAATTGCATGGTTCCTCGAGGGGTTCTGCTTAGTATGGATGGGGCTATGGGACTTCATTCATGTATTGCACAAGTAGACTTTGAGAGGAAGCATGGCATTTTTTATGATATTATAAATATGATTTTGACGTCATGTTTTAAATAGTTTTACAAGCTTTATATATATTGCATGTGTCTTGTTGCTTTATACTTGAGTTCAATTATTCATGAGTCGAACAGAGCCAAGGTAAGTGTTCTCTTGTACTCCTTTCAAGCTTAGGTTGTTGTTTAGCTGTCCAGCTCGCATACTCGTACATTCCATGTACTGATGCCAGTTGGCCTGCATCTTATGATGATGCAGACGCAGGTACCCAGGATCAGCATCCAGCACGCCGTTGATCCAGCTGAGCACTCCAGAGTTAGCGGTGAGCCTCCTTATTTTCCGGAGGACTCTGTTATTTTGTGTTCTTAGTTTTGGTTTTATTAGGATGTTGCGGGGTCTGTCCTAACATCCATCTCAGTGTTATAGAGGCTTCATAGACAGTCAGTCAGTTAGTATTGAGCCTTTCATCTATGTATATATATAAATATTCTATTTTGAGACTCGAGTTGCCTTTTTGGCCAGATTTTTATCATTTAAGTTGTCTTATGACCTTTTATTGCATTGAGTTATTCTGTTGAGTTAAATTTTCCGCTGAGTTCAGAAAGCCAAGCCAAGGGTTCGCTTGGGGGCCAGCAATGGTCTTCGGGTGCCGGTCCCTCCCAGGGCATATGCTCGGGGCGTGACAAAAACATTAAGGCTTGTTAATGAGTTAATAAAGCTTAAAGTTTTTAATGATTTGCTAAGTTTGGCATTTTTGACCAAATAGTGTATCTACGAGATGACACGATTAGAAATCACCTATGTGAGTGTGAAGTGTAAGCCGCTTCAAAGAGAATTTTTTGTCAAAAGCTTATTCTTTATACACTCATGAAGCCAGGAGGTGTTCATGGCTGAAACGAACACAACTGTAAGAACCATAAACGGTAAAGGGTTAATTGTGTGACATATGGTTGTCTAGGTATACAACAAAGCTCGATGGTTCAAAGATATCGCATCTACGATTGATCGAGTATATACATATGTTCGCTACGGAAAGTCCAAGGGGAAACCTACTTATTCAAATGCAATTGAACCTTGCTTGTAAAGTACACACTCATCTGTGCATTCTTTTATGTTATGACAATTCCCCATTAATGTGGGGGATTGTTGGGTATAGCAAGAGTTAACGGGAAATGGAGGGAAGATGAAAAGAGGAATTGAAAAAAATTCTCTTATGCTTTAAGAAAAGGCATTTCTCCCTCATTGGTGGTGGAAAGAAAAATTGAAGTATTTAATTAGAGAAACACTTCTACTAGTTGTTAAAAGGGTTGGAAAGAGGGACCCCCCTCGCGCCGTCGTCGTTTGGCTTTGGCTTTGGAAAATGATAAATCGAGAGATTATATTTGGACAAAGTTTGTTTTAATTATTTATTTAATTAATTAAATTAAATTGCATGGCCAAAACATTTCAATTATTTAGTTAATTAACTGAAACGTTCCGACCCGACTCAAATCCGCACAATCCGTTTTATTTAAAACACTTTTCCATTTTATTTGAATTTCCCGCCGTTGGAGATGACTGTTCTGAAAGGTTGCAACTTTCATGAACAGCCAGGACCGTTTGAAAGGTTGCAAACTTTCATAAATGGTCGTGTGGTTTCTGAAAGGTTGCAACCTTTCGGAACCAATTCCTCATGTCTATAAATACCTTTGATTCCTCAGATTTTTACTTACGGAATTTCTAAATTGGTCTTCCTCCACTAGCAAGTTTTTTCGGAAAACTCTATTTATTCTGGTGTGGATGGAAGGCAGGCCTATATTTCTTGGTTTTAATAGGACTCCTTACAAGCGTTGTGGAACTATTAACATGGTTAAAACAAACTGTTTGAAGTCTAGACGCAACATGGTACTCTTTCTACCACTATACTAAGCTTGAAGATCTAATTACGGATTGGAAACGAAAATACCGTAAAAATAGCTTCTTTCTTCGAGGACTCTTTTGTAATAACTTGATGAGCCGAACCAACAAGAGATATTATGTTCTACCCTCTGCTTCGAGCCTGGCCGAGAGTGAGCTTCTTCTTCTTCTTATGCACAAAACTTAATCATGTACTTTACTGCCGATGAGTGGCTCGTTGACACTAGAGTTTTGGGTATCACTACACTGGTGATTGAGATCATTCTATCCTGGGAGGACATATTCCAAATCAAACCTCGAATACTAGAGGAGAATAATTTCCTTAAGGGGACACTGTGCATTCAGTGGGCTTGATCTTCTTTCCATTCTGTTCTTTAGATTCTTGTACGTTTTTACAGATTTTAGATTTGTTAATTAATTTCTGTTCTTCACTGGTTCATCGAAACTTTGGTAACTTCGTGTTTCTGCAAAGTTTTTGGTAATCAAGTAGTACTGTTTAAACACAGATTGGCTTACACACATTTATCAGTAAAAAAGCTATCTTATAGCATGTGCCTATGCTCTAACTCTTCTCCAACATAAAGATGATTGTGGTAGGTGGGCGCACAACTCAATATTGATTGTTGAATTCTCGAGGGTCATTATGAATGTTTCTAGTTATAAGAATTCTTCCTAGGGTGAAGCCCATCTATAGTACCCGTTCGTGTGACAATTTGGCATAAGCGGGTGCCGAGGCACATTTCGTCATATCAGGAGCGGTTCCTTCCCATTTATCTTAATCGAGGCAGACAATTGCTTAACTTTTTGTCATATCATCTTGCTTAATTATATTTACAAGAATTATACATAAGATTCTTGTTAAACCTAATTCCAAAAAAAAAGTGTTTTTTAATTTGAATAGGCGAAACCACGTGTGCTTGTAATTGTTTTTGGGAGAATTAAGTTTTCATTGTTGTTGGAATTCATGGGTACAGTCATACTCACGGTCCCTTAAGAATTCGAATTGTAGATGAGATTGTCCTACCATAATACTAGGGGAGGTACTAGCTCTGATATCATCTATCACAACCTAGAGGCCCCACTTTACACTGACCCCTCTAGGCTAGCTCAAGTTTGTCTCTTTGAGAGCTAGTTAACTCAAAAAACGGCTCGAACATTTAAATTCTGAACTCATGACTTAAGTTCCATTCGTTTCACAAAGAATGACCTGGTTTGACTTGACACAGAATTTAAGGAAGTAAAGAAGACTTTTGAATCTTGTGGTCCTAAATTAAAGTTATGTCAAATGTACAAAATTGTCATTTAATCTTGTGGCCTTAAACATGCCACGTGGAAAGCTGAAATTAAAATGTTACCAAAAAAAGAAAGAGATCATTCTTTTTGAAACAGACTAAAAAGGAAAGGAGGTCATTCTTTTTGAAACGGAGGGAGTTTATGATTTTTCTGTTTTTTTTTTCTTTTATTTCGATATGAGATTTAATTAAGATAATTGTTATAGTGAACTCTTTTACGAATCTAACCGCTGGCGTTTTCTGTTAATTTATTCCAAGCACCAATAGCCAGTACTTCTTACATATAATATATATGGTTCTAGAATAGAGATAAGGTAGATAAAGACAGTTACTTGTTGACTGCTTTGCAATTGATGCGCCACTCTAGTTATCTCTTTCCTATGCTTTAGGCAAGAAATTAGCATAATCCTTAGGGTCGTTTGGTTAGGAATAAATTATTTCAAGATTAATTATCCTGTGATTAGCTATTTTGGGATAAGTTATCGCATCATGTATATGCGATAACTTATCACATCACAGTGGTATAAATAGTGGGGTAAGTTATCATAAGCTTGACAACCAAACAAGATACAAATTTTTTATCTCTGAACTATTTTTTTATCCCATGACTATTTATTTTTATCCGTCACACCAAACGACCCCTAAGAGTTAATCTTCTTTTTTTGTTAGAAATGTTACTATTACTACTTGTAACTATTTAGCTCGATTTAAATATTTGTATGCTCTATACGAAGCCATTGTACTGATACTATCTAGTTTCAATAATATTTTGTATGTTACCTAAAAAAACATAAGTCATATCATGAGTCATCACTTATATTCATTTTTAGGGTAAAATCTTAATACAAATACAATTTTTTTCACATCAAAATATTGAAAGACCACATTTTAGACAAGTGGGCTTTATTTTGAATGAGGATATTGAAAATTGTTTAATATTTATTTTTGGGGAAACACAATTACATGTTTCCTGGGTACTCCTCACTATCCTTATCTACCTTTTGATTTTGGCCAAAGTGTAATTGGGCATAGTGGTTAAATATCCCAACTAACCATATGACTATCATCTCTGAGTATTTTTCACATAATTTCCGGCTCTTCATCTTGAAGATTCCTCTTTTCTCTATCCCATTGATTTGGTCTTTGCATGTCCCCATATTTTCAATCCTAACAAGAAACTCTTTCCTACTTCAAATATAGACTCTTTAGCTTTCTAGAAAGGCCTTCCCCAATACCACAACATGTGCACACAAACAATACCTGAAATTACATTATGAAGCAAAAGTATCATGTCAACTAAAAACAAATTATAAATAAAGAAGATAATGTTATTGTTTGCAAAAAAATTTAAAGTGATAGAAAATAAATTGTAATCACAAATAAAATATGAAGAAACATAATTTTTTTTATAAGTCAATAATTTTAATCATCAAGAATGTGAGTACAAATCTGTTCCTCCCTTCTATCTCTCTTAAGATTTATCTATGATTCGAGGGCCATTAGTTGCGTATTTCTCGAACTAGGCTGATTTGAACTTGATTTCCATAATTCGAGGGTCGTTAGTGGCGCATTTCTCGAACTAAGATGATTTGACTTGATCTTCATAATTCAAGGGTCGTTAGTGCCATATTTCTTGAATTAAGATGATTTGGATTTGATCTTTTTATAAATACTCCATGAATTTGGGGAATATTTGAGATTTTGATCTCTGGAATTTTCGAGATGCCTTTTAAGGGAATTTAGTACACTTTATATAGACATGACAAAGGGTTTAGGTTGAGTAGCCTCCAAAAATCCTAGTTGCAATTGAATACACCTTGTAGAGTCCCAACTCGAATTGAACGCATCTCGAAGAGTCCCACAAAATTTCAATGTCTACAGTTATCTCCTGTATTCAGGTTAGTAAAACAGAAACATAAAAGATGAAATAGAAAGACAGAAAATGAAACAATTTGAGTCCACAAAACCCACTGTGTATCTTTAAGAAATTTAATCCCCTCAAGTACCCGAGATTGTAGATCAATTCCTCCCAAGATAAAATGGATTAACTATTAAAGAAGTAGTGGTACCTCAAACTTCGATAATTTCAATGAACTCAAAAATCAGCAACGAGATCACACAGACTCAATCTATTGACAATTTCGTTTTTAAGAAATGTATGGAGAAGAAGAGAAAATTTTCAGTGTCCGAAAATTGAGAGAAGTCTCTTTATTTATAGCCAACTGCAGCAGGTGTGAACGTACCTATTCAGACAAGACATGTCTATTCAGAACAGTGGTATCTTTTGGGAAAATAAGTATATGTTTGGAAGGAACAGGTCCCTTTTGATTGTTACATGAATTTTCAAAATTCTGTTATGCAATTCTGTAAATTAATTAATTAATTAATATTCTGAAATAATTTTAAGAAAATAGGAAATTAATTAATGAGATTGATCAAATTACATCATCTATCAAAGCCAACGCCAAAGCCGAAGCTGAGGTCGAGGCCGTGCGAGCGATGAAGGAGAAATGACTTTTAATTTTAGTGACTTTTCATTTTCCCTCCGAATTGATTCCCCACGTATCTCAATTTGTCATTCATTCTAATTATTTGGAAAATTTTCATATATAGTCACTCAAAAACAACTTAATTATAATCCATATATATAGTTTGCTAATTATGATTCGTAGCTACATGCTATAGGGAAGAGAGTGGTGATAACGCTCAAATACACTTCATCCAATTCTAAGTGTAGGCGATCGTAATATAGTATAAACCCAACGAAGAGTTGGGATCGATCCCACAGGGAGTGATATGGTAGAGAATTCAATTAGAAAATAAAAGACGTGTTCTAATTGATTGTAGGAATAAAAATTATCGAAATCATTAAAGTAAATTATAGGGGTTGACAAAAAATGTCAGATGGGGGGATAGGATTTGTCAACTAACAACTACGAAAACAGGGGAGCAATCAAGTAGAGAGGAATTCTCGGGGATGTGATCGATTAAAGGCTAATTTCATTATATGGGTGATTATGATTTACTGAAGACGCTGAATCTTAGTGGGTAGGCTAGACTTTAAGTGCAAAAGTCATCTCTCGATCAACTATTACGATTCAGGCGAGTTCTCTCAAACCTCGACAAGCTTAACAATCTGAACAACCTAAAACCTCAATTAATCTACTCTCTCGAGCTAGATTGGTAGGATCGAGTTCGGATTCACTCTCTCGAGCTGAACCCACATTAACCCAATCACTACAATCTTCAATCGATAGCCTTAATTCTAAAACCTCTTTTTCAAGCAA
The DNA here is from genome assembly GCA_036250505.1 of Solanum acaule. Classification (NCBI taxonomy): domain Eukaryota; kingdom Viridiplantae; phylum Streptophyta; class Magnoliopsida; order Solanales; family Solanaceae; genus Solanum; species Solanum acaule. Next base: position 14,635 of record JAJOOR010006447.1, read on the forward strand.
GCCTAGAATGCTAAGTTAGAATAGCATTTGCCACTACAATTCATGGATTAAAACACAACTATCAATCAAACCCACTTCAAAACAACATTTAAATCAGTAAATAATAACACCCATAAGCTTATTAGAACATTTAATCATATGATCACACCCCCAAGAATGGGGGTTTTAGCCACACATTATAAAAAGAAAGAAAATATTACTAACTAGATTCTCCATTAGTTGGGTAACAAAAATTGAGTCTTCACAATGCTTAGAATTAACTTCAAATCAAAACCCAATTCAAAAAGCTACTTAAAAACTACTAACAGTCTTTGGATCAAAACCCCCAGAGTTAGAATGTATCTCAACTTTCTGGAAAAATGGAAGCTCCCTGAAATCTTTCAAAATCTCGTATTTATACTCTTCCAGATTTTCAGCTTTTGAACTAATCGGTGGAGTTAGTCGAGCATCGCCGACTAGATCGACGATGAGACAAGTGTCCCTCTCCATCGCCGTCTTGCTTTGTCTCTTCACCATTGAACTGCTGTAACTTTAGGCGATCATGAGTTGAGTCGTCGATTCATTCAGCGGTTCGCCGACTGTCCATTTCCATCGCCTAATTAGTTTTTTCCCAGGGCTGGCACTTTGTAACATTTGGCGAGCTGAAGGACCACTCTGCGGTTCGCCGAGTGGTCTTGGCGATCACCAGGATTGCTTTTCTTCAAATTCTTCAGCTTTTTCGCTCCTTTTTGCTTGGTAATGTCCTTGCCTTGCTCTTTTACCTTCATTAATGCAAATCAATATTTTAACACCAGTTTTGAGCATAAATTAGGTATTGAGGACAATAAAACTATGAAAATAAAGCCCTAAATGATTCAAAATCTTAGACTTATCAAGTGGCGAGTGAGATTGGGAGAGGAAGGAGAGAGGCGAGCGAGAGAGGTGAATTATATGTATATATATCGAATTGTATATATATATCTGCCAAAATAATTGTATATATGTAACTGGTATACATATGTGTTTGTATATATGGCGAGCGAGATTAGGAGAGGGAGGAGAGATACGAGCAAGAGATGGCATAAAGTGGAGAGAGGTGAATTGTATATGTATATCGGTTAGATAATTATATATGTAACTATTATGTATATGTATCAATTATTGTATTTGTATATCTGGATACAATTTGAATTCATATACAATTGAATCAAGTTAGAATATTTGTATTTGTATATCCAATCTCTCTCTCATTTTATACAAACATAAATTATACATTTTATTTGTATAATTTGTGTTTGTATAAAGCGAAAGAGAGGCAAACAAGAACTGGGCAGTGAAATAATGTATTTGTATAATTATAAGTATATGGGATTTGTATATCCCGTCTCTCTCACTTTATACAAACACAAACACAAATTATACATTTGCATTTGTGTTTATATAAAGTGAGAGAGATTGTCAAAAGAGAAGTGAGAGAGAGAGATTGGGCAGGGAGAGGAGAGAGGCGAAGGAGAAAAAGAGGAGAGTGGTGATGGATATTCTAGAGAGAGGGGAGAGAGGCGAGAGAGAGGAAGAGAGGAGAGAGGCGAGAGAGAGAATGTAATTATATCTAGAAGTAAGTACCGAATTGTAATTAATGCAAACTATAGCTATGTTAGCTAATTAACTAGTATATGTTTGCTTAACCACATAATTTTCCCTTCTTATTTCCCATTCACACCATGCTTAAACCCAACAGATAATACAATAATCTAGTTAATGTATTCAGTGTAATTTTATGTATAATTTAGAGAGGGTAGAGTATACACATATCTTATATCTAACTCATAGGTAGAGATGTTTACAATAGACCATTGACTCAAGGACAAACAATTCAAAGTTGCGATAAAATAATATGATAGTAGAAGTACAAGAAACATAAGATAGTAACAAAAATTGCAGGACAAGAAACTACAATAGCAATACTATGACAACTAGTATGAATGACCAAAAAGACAACACATTATTACCTACTAATATATCTTCTACCTTAATTTATGTCCTTCACAACCTCCTATCTAATGTCATGTCCATGATAAGCTAAAAATATGACATGTCATGTCTAATTACATCTCCCCCATTACATATTTTTTCGGTCTACCTCTACCTCTCCTAAAATCATCTATAGCCAACTTCTCACACCTCCACACTAGGGCATCCGTGTATCACCTCGATTCACATGTACGAACCATCTCAGAATTTCTTCCCAGCATCTTGTCCTTCATCGAAGTAGCTCTCACCTTGTTCGTCACTTTCATCTTCTGAACATGAGAGTTTTTTACTGTCCAACACTTCACCACATATAAGACAGTTGATCGTACCATCACTTCGTAAAACTTGTCTTTAAATTTTGATGACACATTTTTATCACAAAACTTTCTATGCAAGCCTACACAATAAAATAAATTATCCATGATAATCTAAATTTTTTGTACATAGTAAGTATATATAATTTAATTTTTTTGGGACATGTCGTTAGAAGTGATCCATGGAGTCTTCCATAAAACAGAATATCTATTAGTAGAGTAATATCTTCAAGTTTACGACTTTTTTCTTTTTTTATGGATATCATATGATAGTCGTGGTGGTTGTGACTCGCAGCTGCCTTAATATCTTTCATTTTACTCATTCTTTTCGGAAACTTTATATGAAAAATCCTCTACAAAGATTAAATAATCAAAATATCTTAACCTTTTAAAATATTACATATAATATGTATCATTCATGACTCCAAATACCTACTTTCAACAATTATTTGCACTTGTTTTGCCAAACATGCTTTTCTTTTTAGAACGTTTTAACAAGTCAAATATTAAAATCTTTGGATTAGTTTCTCCCTTGATCACTCAACTTATAGTCGGGGCGGAGCTACATTCTTATCAAGGTGTCCAATTGAACACCCTTTGTCGGATATTATACCGTGTATATAAGTAAAATAAAAAACGAAGTGGTTACATAACGTATTTTTGACACCCTTGACACAACATGTAGTAGCCCATATGTTTCAACTTTCAAGCGCCTTGAAAGAGTCAAGACATGCCTTAAAAATGTTTTTGTGTTCAAATCTCACTAGCCTATAGTTATCATTTCAGAAAATTATTGTTTTGTAAAACAAAATCAACAATAAAAAGACATTTTGAGATAATAACTATTAATTGAGTAACATTTGAAAAATGAGAAAAGTCATATTTTTTCTTGTACTTTTACAAATCAATTATATTTTTCTTTCATTATACTTTTTCAACGTAGTTCTCATTTCATCCAATTTTAGGATAATATTTGTCCTCGTACACTAAAAAATAGTCACATATGCCCTTATTGTATTACTAATTTTTCGATACGTGCGTTGCACGTGATTATCAATTTAGAAAATTTAAGTGAAGATTTGAATAATAAGTTTTGCACAAAATAATATTGCAGATTCTTTTGTGAATGTTCAATGTGGATCATCATATTTATCACTTATTCACAATATGGTACCTCATATTCCACTAAACTTCGAACTCACTCAATGGCAATAAATTACACGAATTTTTTAAAAATGCAAGATGAAGTAGAAGAGTAGAAGATTAAAAAAAAATTGTGGTTGGAAAATGAGAGGAAACCCCTCTATTTATAGTCAACAAAGGGTAGTATGAGCAAACGTTTTTTGTGTCTTATCTGAAAAGTCATGACCTTTCCAAGAATTCACAACCCTTTGGAAAAGTCACAACTATTTGGAAAAGTCACAACTCTTTGGAAAAGTCACAACTCATCGAAAAATCACAACCCTTTGAAAAAAGTCACAACTTATCAGAAAAGTCACAACTCATCAAAAAAGGCACAACCTAAGTTAGGGATATATGAATTTATACTACAATAAAAATTAAACAAATAAAAACTTCAACTGATGTTATTATAAGTCATATAGACTTTTATTCGTTGAAAATACTGAAATATTAAGAAATAGTAAATCAGTAAAACAAAAAAGCAATGTTATATAGTAATAACTATTTTGAAGCAAACTTCTTGACAATCACATAATTAGCATTGATAAATAATGTCATTCTCTTGTCTTGGGCATCAGAAAAATAAATCGTGACAACTCTCTAACTCTTGAGAAGTTGAATAATTTTGGAAAAAGTTATTCAAAAGTATATATCTACATCACAAGAGATATTGTTAACAAAAGCAAATGAATTTAGACTACAATAAAAATTAAACTAATACAAACTTCAACTGGTGTTATTATTCATATAAACTTTTCTTCGTCGAAAATACTTAAATATTAAGAAATAGTAAAACAATAAAATAAAAAGGTCAATGCTTATATAGTAATAATTATTTTGAAGCAAAAAACCTGACAATCTAAATCACATAACAAATCGTGACAATTCTCTAAATTTTGAGAAGTTTAATAATTTTTAAAAAATATATTCAGAAGCATATATCTACATCACAAGAGAAATTGTTAACAAAAACAAATGAATTTAGACTACATCATGTTAACTTCATATATTGGAACATTACATACTACTGTATATACTAAGGAAAAAAAATATTATATCATCAGAATTATTTTCCTCAAGCACCCGAGGTTAAGTAATATACCCTCTTACGATAGAACAATTTACTTCATCAGAATAGTGATACCTCATATTCCGCTAAACTTCGAACTCACTCAACGACAATAAATCACACGAATTTTTTTAAAATGCAAGAAGAAGAAGAAGAGTAGATGATTAAAAAAAAATTGTGGTTGAAGAATGAGAGGAAACCCCTCTATTTATAGTCAACAAATGGTAGTATGAGCAAGTGTTTTTTGTGTCTTATGTGAAAAGTCATGACCTTTCCAATAGGTCACAACCCTTTGAAAAAGTCACAACTTATTAAAAAAAGTCACAACTCTTCAAAAAATCACAACTCTTTGAAAAAAGTCACAACTTATCAGAAAAGTCACAACTCATCGAAGAAGTCACAACCTAAGTTAGGGATATTATAGTAATTTAACATTCAAGTTAGGAGTTCATGCTTTTAAGGTAATATAATATAGATAAATATATGTCCACATACTCTAAAAAATAGTCATATTTACCCTTATTGTATTATATATAGCGCTTACGTGACACAATTGTTTCAACTAAATTGACTAATCCATTTAAACTTTTTTAATTTATCCGTCCGATCCACTGAAAAATTAGAACACAAATATTCTATTGTTCATCCATACATGGCGGATACATCATGAATGATAATTTGCTTAAGAATCATTTTCTCCGTAGTGACTTACCTTACTGAGTTTAATTATTTTTTTAAAAATGACCTTAGAAAATATAGTGAAATGATTAACATTAAACTTTTGATCGATATATATACTTGTACAACCAACTGATCTGCTAAACATCAGTGATTATTTTTGTAGACAAAATGTTTCACTTAACATAAACTAAAATAAATGGTAAGTATATTTAATCGTTATTCCAAATTTAGAGTTAAAGTATATTTAATCGTTCGTAACTATCACAGATTACACCCAATTGTACCTTAAGTATAAGTTAAAGGGGTTGCTGCCGATATATAATCCGGTTTTTGATTTTGAAGTCAATCCCACAAAGAACAACATAACTTCAGTTTTATTACTTTCAAGGTGATTAGGTTGACATAGACATAAATTTATAAAATGATTACGGTAATATTAAATTCAAAATATATTAGTTCAGATAAATATTATAGATTAATATGATGACTTAATTATTATTTAAGTCCAACAAATATTGATTCAATTAAAATCTAATTTCTCTGTACTAGTCCATTAATTCGGGCTACAATAAATGAGTCCACTTTGCTAAGTCCAAATTATCATATCATCCTAGAGGCCCAATTTGGTGTCACGTGTCAAATGACATGGAGTGCCTAATGAATAAGCCAATAGAATCATGTTGTAACACTCCGGAAATTTCTAAGCTAAGACCTGGACCCTTTTTTTGCGTATAAGGTAGTATCAGGTGATTCTTAAATTGTGTTTAGATGTTAATGTCAATCATTTAGTCTGGAATAGATTTGGAGATTAATTAAGGTCATAGAAACCCTGTAGCACAAAGTTGAGTTGAAAACTTCCTTACCGATTGTGTGTTGATATAAGATTCTACTTAGATCAACTTCAAATAATCATATCTTTTAGAATATGAAGAGTTAGGTGGTTCATAACCAATCCAATTAAAGCCCTATGAGTCTTATATCCAACACCACCAAGTTTGTGTTATTTTAAGTTCAAAGTAAAACGTTATGTCCGTTTTAGTGAAGCCCTATCAGGCAGTCAAAGTTTCACGGACGACACTATAGATAGTGGAATGTTCCACGAACCATGGAGCCTTCTGTGAAGACTTGCTGCAATTTTTTTCAAAAACTTGACGCACGTGTTATAGGGTTATTTTGGTCCTTACCTAATCACTTTAGTCATATTCTAAGTCGTTTTTTGATGTTTTAAAGGAGTATATCATTCAACAAACTAGTTTTCCTTTCATAACCATCAATCTAAACATTTTCAATGGTGAATTGGGAAAGTGAGGTCTCAGTTGGGGTGGTCTAATATATATATATATATATTTCTCTGTGATTGAATTTAGTAAATGGCCATTGTGGCATTTGTTAAAGAAAAGAACATTCAAGTTTCCAACATTTTTCTCAAAACTCACGTAGGGTTCCTCTTCTCCATCAAGAACTCTAAAATTTTCATGTCAAAAATTTAAGATACAAAGAGAAGCCTTTCGTCCAAGGTTTTCCAAGTTTTTCAACTCTAAGAACTCCATAAAAGAGTTTCTTTTCTCAAGATCAAGCACCAAGATTCAAAGATCAAATATTTCCTCCAAGATATATAGTGTTCTTCCTCATGCTCAAGAAAAATAATGTCACGACCCAGAGGTACACCCTAGATGTAACATGGCGTACTTGACCCCAAAGGGGTCTCATACAAGCCTTTAGCATATCATAACATAAGATAATAGAAAAGTACGGGAATTTTAAAAACATTATCTATACAATCAAAGTGTTTTTACAAGAGCAAGCGAAAGTCTTACTACACTTTGTCTCAAACCATCTAATACAACTTTGAATAAATTCTTGGGACACAGCCCGTACAATAGTCTCAAACATAAAGAAAAGACATAAAGGAAATGAATGGATCAGGGAGATGCCCTTGAAGATCACTTACCCATCTCTAGAAGGAAATGAGTGGAGAATTGTCGCTGGATTTGATCTAAAAAACACAGGGCGGAATGGTGGGTTTATCCTCGATACTATGAGGACTCACCAAGTCTTCAACTTCTTGCTCCTTAGAAACCTATCCTCAAGAATGGAACTCAAATCACCAAACCCTACATTTGATTAGAATGTAGGCAAGAGTATGCGTTAGTACAAAATTACTAAATATGATAGCTAGCATAACATCATAAGAGCATAACATAAGGGTTAGTCAACATAAGTCATATGCCATAATCATAAAAATTACTTCATAAAACAAAAGCTATAAGCATAAGAAACAATATCATAATCATAAGCAAAGTCTCCAATATAAGCATCATATAGAGATTATTCAACCCTTAGTCCTTCATATCATAAGAGAACTACTTTCAAGTAACCTCAAAGCATACTTGTGCAATGCATGAATGAGACCCCATAATCCCATCCATATTAAGTACAACTTTTAAGGCATCATAATCATACTTACCATCTTATGGTCTCATCCTTAGCTTATTTCTCATAGACAAGGGAATCTTCACCTTTAGTCAACATATCAAGGATGGCAACTATAGCAACAATCCAAGCTAACCATGTATCATATAGGCAATCTCATATTAGAACATGCATACAATACTTCCTTGAAGTAATCAAGTTCCATCATATACATACTACTTAAATTAGGGACTTGTCCCTCATATTCATAATAGTCATGGAAGAGTACCTATTTACTAGTCCAAGACAAGTTATTACTCATGAATGGTCATAATTCACCTATTCAAGGTTACCAAGGAAAAGTACTATTACTCAACCCAAGCTAAGCATGCAACACATAAGAGACATACTTCATAAGTAGCTTCAACTTATACTTGTGCAATGCATGAATAAGACCCCATAATCCTACCCATGCTAAGTACTACTTTAGGCCATCATACTTCAATGATTACTATTTATCATTCTAGACTACCAAAGAATAGCACCCTATTAGGCTAGACCAAAATATCATCGAAAATCATATTAATCATGCAAGTCCAAGCTATTCTAGGAAGGTACAAGTGTTCCATCCTAGCTACTATGCAAACATTCTATGATGCTAATGCAAGCTACCCTTAGGAGGGTATGATTTATCAATCCTAAGCAACCCTTAGGAGAGTATGATTTCTCAATCCTAAGCTACCATGTAATAGTCTTAGACCAACTAAGCCATGCTACCCTTACAGGCACACTATGATGCTAATGTAAGCTACCCCTAGGAGAGTATGATTTTTCTACATGTTCCTATTATTGAACAATTACTACTCATAACATCAATTCTAGAAGATCACCTATGAATCTTCAATTTTACCTCTCATGGCATAAACCCACATGATTCAATTTCATCAATTAGACTAGAGTTAACCATGGAAAAAATTTAAATTCATCATACTATAATTATTCAATACTAAAATAATCATAAACAATTACTATCCACTCAATTGGAATCATACTCAATCACTACCCACAACATAGGAAGAATCCCTAGCTAGAATTGGGTTTTATCTTCACAATTAGGAGAAATCTTGGGGGCTCTATGGATGGAAGAATCAAAAGATGAATAAGCTATCATACCTTGATTATAAATCCCTCACAAATCTTGCATTAATGGAGGAATTTGCCCTAGCTTTCTTCTTCTTCTTCTTCTTCTTCTTCTTCTTCTTCTTCTTCTTCTTCTTCTTCTTCTTCTTCTAGAGAGTGAATTTCTTGAGGGAATTGGGTTTGTTTTTGGGGTCTTGGAAGAATGACTTAATTGATTTAGTTTAGGGGTCTATTAGGTTTATATAGGTGGCCTAATTATTAATAAACCGACCCTACTTAATAACTAACTAATTCTAGAATATTCCCTAACCCCTAAACTTAACCAACTTAAAGAAGCCTACTGCCCCACCCATGAGACCACGTCCACGGACTGTGGGTCCACCCACGACCCATATTGGTCATCCATGGATGGTGGTCTGTGGCTGGATTTTGCAGGCCTTGACCCACGAGACCCACCCACAGGGCGTGGATCCCCCTACGGGGCGTAGGTCCCCCCGTGGGTACTGCCTAGGCAGATTTAGGGACTGTTTTGGGGTCCTCAAGGACCTCTTTGATTGGTCCTTGGGGAGTCGTACCTTGACATTTAACCCCTAAACCCCTCATTCTATGTACGGGAAGTAAATTCTACAACTCTAACCCCCACATAAAGCTCTATAACCCTCACATAAGGTCCTAGTTTAGTTTACTAGTTTCTGGTGTATTACAATATCTCCCCATTGGGATCATTCGTCCTCGAATGACGATTCTAAACACTTTTTAAAGAAAACGACTCTAGACTAGCAGCCCATCATGCATGCAATACATCTAAATGCACACAACCAAGGAGGAAAACTTTAACTCCAAGCTAAACATACTTAATGCAACACAAGGCAGTAGAAACTACATCTAACAACCCAAAATGCACGAAATTCTATATCTACTCATATCGAAGGAGGAACTACCATCTCCTAGATAAAACATGATCAACACACACTCATGGAGCCTATATGCTATCTATTCTCAAAGCATCTATTCAAGGAGGAATCTCTCAACTCCAAACTAAGGCATGCTCATTAATTCATCTCATGAAGTCTATAGGCAACTTATACTCAATGCACTACAACATGAGGAAAAACAAACTCATTTTCTTTAAAATCACAAGCTTTCATGAACATGCACCACATAAGGAAATCATGGAAACATACAATTCACAGATGACTTCACATAAAAAGCAAATCAAGAGGAACTTATTATCTCAAGATCTTAAATGCTAATGGAGGAATACAAGGAAAAAGGATGAGGATATTGGGACTTCTCATTGGACCTAGGCCTCCCAAGTAGCACCCTCAACTAAAACCCTTACTAAAAGATCACTCCTCAACATTTTCATGGAAACAACTTCCTCGTTCTTCTATTTCTTAACTTGCCGGTCTAAGATCCCAACCGGTACTTCTAAATTAGAGAGGTTCTCATTAAGTAACTCTAGCTCACAAGCAACCTCACCAACATTATTCAATATCTCATAAGAACCTACAAAATAGGGACTAAACTTCCCAAACTCAAAATATCTCTCATGGTGAGAATTTCAAGCCAACCCATAACATGAACATCAAGAACACTCAACGACCTTGCTATCTAATATCATCTCCCCCTTGGGAGTAAGCCTATACGAACTCTTCTAAGCCTCATTTCTTTCAATTCTAAGGTCGGAGAAAGTTATCACTAAATTTTCATATCAATCACGCAAGATGATTCTAACCCAAAGTGAATTACACTTCTACCTTTCTTAGAGGAGTCTATTCACTCAACCCATCTAGGCATTACTTAAACACCCTATTCATCAAATCTATCAACATACCTCCAAAACTCATCATGACTAAGTCTGTTTCTACCATCAAATGCACATAACCATAATACAACCCATTCATACTAAAGACAACATCAAAGTCTATCTAGTCACATAGCCATAATTGGCATCACAACCAACCTTTTCTCCCTCGCTCCTTGTAGCATGAACTCTTCGAGTAGTTATATCTTGAAGACCATCGGATAAGGAGAAAGACCTTATAGAGTTAAACTCTATGGAACGAATTAGAGAATGAAGAAGTGAAGTTTCCTAAACATACAATAGACTCCTATTTATAAATGTGGCGCGCTTCACATTTGTGAACAAAACTCTACTAGACGTGGTTTGAGACAATACTAGAACCATTCTAAATCTTGTGCTCTAATTACCAAGTTTGTCACGACCCAGGAGTACACCCTAGATGTAACATGGCGTACTTGATCCCGAAGGGGTCTCAAACAAGCCCTTAGCATATCATAACATAAGTTAATAGAAAAGTACGACAATTTTAAAAACTTTATCCATACAATTGAAGTCTTTTATAAAAGCAAGCGGAAGTCTTACTACACTTTGTCTCAAACCATCTAATACAACTTTGAATAAACTCTTGGGACACAACCCGTACAATAGTCTCAAACATAGAGAAAAGACATAAATGAAATGGTGGGTTTATCCTTGATACTATGAAGACTCACCAAGTCTTCAAATCCTTGCTCCTTAGAACCCTATCCTCAAGAATGGAACTCAAATCACCAAACCCTACATTTGATTATAATGTAGGCAAGAGTATGTGTTAGTACAAAAGTACTAAATATGATATCTAGCATATCATCATAAGAGCATAACATAAGGGTTAGTCAACATAAGCCATATACCATAATCATAAGAATTACTTCATAAAACATAAGCTATAAGCATAAGAGACAATATCATAATCATAAGCAAAGTCTCCAACATAGGCATCATATAAGCATTATTCAACCCTTAGTCCTTCATATCATAAGAGAACTACTTCTCAAATAACCTCAAAGCATACTTGTGCAATGCATGAATGAGACCCCATAATCCCATCCACACTAAGTACAACTTTTAAGTCATCATAATCATACTTACTATCTTATGGTCTCATCCTTAGCTTATTTCTCATAGACAAGGGAATCTTCACCTTTATTCAACATATCAAGGAGGGCAACTTATAACGACCTGATTCTGTCGTTAGAGAAAAGCCAATGGAGAAAGAATTGGGGTGAGAAAACTTTTTCGTAATAACTTGATATTTCCTAGTCTAGTCCAGATTTGGACGAAATCGGAGTCCTTGAGGTGTAGGGAAATCTGGTAACAATCGGGTGACTTATTTATTATTTTGATTACATGAATAGTTAGATAAGTCGTTAATGAATCCGTACGACTTTACAGAATTGAATTCGGGTGAGTAGAACTCCCAAAATCAATCTTAGCATAAACGGTATTTTTTTAGCGTCGTTGGTTAAATGTATGTTGTGAAATGGGGGTTTAGGAGTTATTAAAATAGCTCACTATTTCGTGCAAGCCGCTTTAGCGATACGCAACTTAAAGTTGTAAATAAACCTCAAAATGTCTTTATTCTACACCTTTCGACTTTGAGAGCTAGGAGAGGACCCCATACAAGTTCTTGACCCTTTTTCACCATTCTTGAGGCTAAATGTAAGATTTTAACTCCCCAAATCCATTTTTCGATCCGTAGAACGTAATCTAATGGGTAATTATCGATGGGGAAGGGTTTTGATCTAGGAATTATGGTGGAAAAATCCCTAATTTGGGTATTGGGATCAAGAGTTTGACCTAGGGTTGATATTATTGATTATGATCAGGGTAATTAGGTCTTGATTGTTGATCCTTGCATATAAATTGTTGTTTGTAGACCTAGAACAAGCGGAAAGAATCCGGAAAGGGAAGATTCAAGTGCCTTAGGGGATTCAAGATTGGATTCGAGGTAGGTGATGGTTGTGATTTCATGTTGGTGTGATATATGTTTGTAATTGCTTCATTATAATGCATGTATGTATACAAATGTTGCATTATTGATCACCCTAATTGTAAATGAGGATAATTGAATAATTATATGCCATGAATCACCTCTTGTTGTATGATTGTGAGAATATACATTCTGATTGTGATTGTGGTTTGTTGAATGAGAGGGTGTCACGATCCGACACACTAACTGGGATCAGTTGCCACGTTCCAGCATAAACATGGGATCAGTTGCCACGTTCTGGCACACTAACTTGGATCGGGTACCACGAATCGATATGCTAACTATTTGGGTTTAGGTTCCCTGAGAGGACCATTGAATTGGGTTCCATGAGAGGACCATTAAATTGTGTTGTGCATCTACTTGTGATGATTACATTCATATCTAATGATGATTGATATTGGAAGACTGTCTGTTGCTCTAAATTGATAACCAATGTGTATTATTGAGAACGTGTGATGCTACATTGATCCTGAAAAGATGACTAATATTGTATATGTTCGGTATATACCTATTTTTTATTGTTGTGGTTAGTTGCATGTGTTTCACTTATTGGGATAGTCACGTGATCCTACCAGTACACTGATACTACACATGCTTATTCTTTGTTCAGTACAGGGCATCTTCACGTGGCTATTGATAGACCTCAGCTAAGTGACTATTGAGCATGACCGGATTCAAGGGTGAGCTAGTTCTTTCAAGCTACCATGGATCTCTCTTGTTTAAGTCCATTCTTTTCGAACTCAGACTATTTGTTTAAGGTGTTTTGTTTAGCTTCGGGGTTGTACCCCTTATTCTTAGGCTTGTCGTTAGTAGAGTTTTGGTACAATGACTTTCAGGTTCTATGGGTTGTTCTTCCGCATTAGTTTGGATAAGTTGTTTGTTAAAACCTTGGAGTTTATGGGGACTCCATTTTTATTGTCATTTAAAACTGCTTCCGTAACTTTAAATACCTTAGTGTCATAAAATTTCTTAGATTTGGGTTGTAGTAATGGTTCTCCCACCGGAGGGTTAGTGTGGGTGCCAATCACAACGGTCCAAGCTAACCATATATCATATCGGAAATCTCATATTAGAACATGCTTACAATACTTCCTTAAAGTAATCTAGTTCCATCATATACATACTACTTAGATTAGGGACTTGTCCCTCATATTCATAATAGTCATGGAAGAGTACCTATTTACTAGTCCAAGACAAGTTATTACTCATGAATGGTCATAATTAACTTATTCAAGGCTACCAAGGAAAAGTACTATTACTCAACCCAAGCTAAGCATGCAACACATAAGAGACGTACTTTATAAGTAGCTTCAACTTATACTTGTGCAATGCATAAATAAGACCTCATAATCCTACCCATGCTAAGTACTACTTTAGGCCATCATACTTCAATGATTTCTATTTATCATTCTAGACTACCAAAGAATAACACCCTATTAGGCTAGAACAAGCTATCACAGAAAAACATATTAATCATGCAAGGCCAAGCTATTCTAGGAAGGTACAAGTGTTCCATCCTAGCTACTATGCAAACATTCTATGATGCTAATGCATGCTACCCTTAGAAGGGTATGATTTCTCAATCCTAAGGTACCCTTAGAAGAGTATGATTTCTCAATCCTAAGGTACCCTTAGAAGAGTATGATTTCTCAATCCTAAGCTACCCTTAGGAGAGTATGATTTCTCAATCCTAAACTACCATGAAATAGTCTTAGACCAACTAAGTCATGCTATCCTTAGAAGCACACTATGATGCTAATGTAAGCTACCCCTAGGAGAGTATGATTTCTCAATCCTAAGCTACCTTTAGGAGAGTATGATTTCTCAATCCTAAGCTACCATGAAATGGTCTTCGCCTAACCAATTCATGCTATCATGAAGGATATCTAAAATGCTAGTTAAAGCTACCCTTAGGAGAATATGTGTTCTCAATCCTAGGCTACCATGACTACCACTAACTTAAGCTACTATGAAAGTATCTTACAATGCTAATTCAAGCTACCCTTAGAAGAGTATAGTTCCTCCATCCTAAGCTACCATAAGAACTCCTAACTCAAGCTACCAATCTTCGTCTTGTCTTACCAAGTCAAGTCAAACTATACATGAAGGGATCATATGTCACAACTTCAAACTATTCTAGTCTAACATGCTTTGATTCATTTTTAGGTTATTAAGACTTTCAACCTAGAATCATTCTATGTGAGGGAACCTTTCATCTCCTAGCATATTTATGCCTAAGTGTGTAGGTGAGAATATGCTTTCAACAATATTACACAACAAGATCACATTATATTAGTTTTACTCTCAAAGCCCTAACATTCATGACTACAAGCCTTACTCTCAAATCTCTACTTCTTACCATCATCATACATACCTAGATTTCAAGGCATTCTAATCACATTCTTCATTTATAGGTGATTCTAGCCATAATTCATCATAAAGGTTCAACTTCAACCTTACTAGTCATGATCCATCAAATATACCATAATCTAGTTCAATTCATGTCTATATGTTCCTATTCTTGAACAATTACTACTCATAACATCAATTCTAGAAGATCACCTATGAATCCTCAATTTCACCTTCCATGGTATAAAACCACATGATTCAATTTCATCAATTAGACTAGGGTTAACCATGGAAAACATATAAATTCATCATACTATCATGATTCAATACTAAAACAATCATAAACAATTACTATCCACTCAATTGGAATCATACTCAATCACTACCCACAACATAGGAAAAAACTCTAGCTAGAATTGGGTTTTATCTTCACAATTGGGGGAAATCTAGGGGGCTATATGAATGGAATAATACATAGATTAATAAGCTATCATACCTTGATTATAAATCCCTCACAAAGCTTGCAATAATGGAGGAATTTTCCCTAGCTTTCTTCTCTTCTTTTTCTTCTTCTTGTTTTCTTCTAAAGAGAGAATTTCTGGAGGGAATTGGGTTTGTTTTTGGGGTCTTGGAAGAATGAATTAATTGATTTAGTTTAGGGGTCTATTAGGTTTATATAGGTGGCCTAATTACTAATAAACCAACCCTACTTAATAACTAACTAATTCTAGAATATTCCCTAACCCCTAAACTTAACCAACTTAAAGAAGCCTACTGCCCCACCCACGAGACCACGTCCACGGACTGTGGGTCCACCCACGACCCATATTGGTCATCCATGGATAGTGGTCTGTGGCTGGATTTTGCAGGCCTTGACCCACGAGACCCACCCACGGGGCTTGGATCCCCCTATGGGGCATAGGTCCCCCTCGTGGTTACTACCTAGGCAGATTTAGGTATTGTTTTGGGGTCCTCCTCAAGGACCCCTTTGGTTGGTCCTTGGGGAGTCATACCTTGACATTTAATCCCTAAACCCCTCATTCTAAGTACGGAAAGTAAATTCTACAACTCTAACCCCCACGCAAAGCTCTAGAACCCTCACATAAGGTTCTAGTTTAGTCTACTAGTTTTCGGGGTATTGCAAATGAAGTCTCCACCAAAGTTTTAAATCAATAAGCACATAATTAGGTATTTAAGCCTATTCACAGTGTTGGACTAAGTTTGTCATCACGCCCTACATCTAAATTCAGTTAGTAAAGAGATAAATCTAGGGTTCTACCCAAAATTTCATGAACTATGAGTTTGGTTTGTGTTCCAAATTCTGAAATCTGATTTTCTTAACTATTGAGATTACAATACTTTTTGTTCATGCTTATATCATCACATGAAACCTAGTTATTGAGATTTTGCTGAAACATTTTGTGCAAGTATTTTCATTTTGTTATCATTTTGTAACAACTTGAATATTGCTAAGCTAAGGGATGAACTATTCTTCATTTGCGTGTAAGGTTGTATCACGTGATTCTTAAATTGTCTTAGGTGTTAAGGTCAATTCTTTAGAGGAGAATGAATTTGAATATGAATTAAGATCACAAGAATCCCCTAGCACAAAGTTGAGTTGAAAGCTTCCTTTCCGATTAAATTTTGACATAAGATTTTACTTAGGTCAACATCAAAAGATCATATATGTCACCACAAAACAAATTAGGTGTCCCATAACCTATCAAATTGAAGTACTATGAGTCATCTTTCCAACATCACTAAGTTTGCCTTGTTTCCAGTTTGGAGTCAAAGGTTATGCTCATTTTATGAGGTACTGTCACATTAGATTTCCCTGAAGTCAATTCCTATGAGTTGCTTCTACGAGTCGTAAAAATTTCGATGACCCATACTGTCAACTTGTGGAAAACTTCAGAGAAGTCAGTTTTTGGGGTCCAATTCCCACGGATCCATTCTACGGTATGTATAAACTTCTACGGGTCATAGTTTTGATCCGTAGAGTGGAATTTTAAGCCTAATTGTATAAATTCTACAGATTGGATCTACGGTTCGTAAACTTCTAGGGGTCATATATTGGACCCGTAGAATAAATTTTGAGCCTTAAAATTCAATATAAATTCCATGGATATGATCGACGGTCCATAGAACAAACCTCAAACCATAGGTGACCTCATGGAAGGTTTTCATCAACTTTTTAAAAGGGGTATTTCAAACTTTTCCCATCCATTCGAAGCCTAAAACTCAAATTTTTACTCTAAGTTAAGGATCAAAACAGTGTTAGTCGATCTTTTATGTTCATTAACACTTCAAGTCATTAAAGTAAGGTTCTCAGAAGATAAAAGCTAAGGTTTCGAGCGTTCATCAAGTCTTCAACGATTATGCCAAGAATTTTGTTCTTCCAGGTATGTAAGGCTACTCATAGTGATGTGCGTCTGTTAAGACCTTATTAATAACGTGAGGTTATCTCGAGTGGAAATGTCTACATTTTCAAGTTCAAACGAAGCCTAGAGTGGGAATGACCAAATTAACCATTTTATGTGTGCTTAATCTATAATTTTTTGTGATACGTGATCCCGATAGGTTTTTGGCTGAACTTATTTGTGGGTGTCTGTTAAAACCTTATTAATGGCGTTAAATGGTCCCGATGGGCAAACATCCCCATTTTCAAGTTCAAATAAGGCCCAGAGCAGGAATGACCAAATTAATCGTTGTATGTGTGTTATAGTCCATGGATTTTTTGTGATACGTGATCCCAATGTGTTTTTGGTCAATTTGTTTTGTGGGCGTCTGTTAAGATCTTTTTAATGTTGTGAGTTGGTCTCGAGGGGAAAATGTCCACATTTTAAAGTTCAAACAATTCCCAGAGCAGGAATGACAAAATTTACCTTTGTACGTGTGTTATAGTCCATGAATTTTTGGTGATACATGATCATGATGGGTTTTTGGAAGAAAAAAAAATTTAGGGCATCTGTTAAAATTTTATAAATGGCTTGAAATGGTCCTAAGGGGCAAACACCCGCATATTAAAGTTCACACGAGGTCCAGAGAAGGAATGACCAAATTTACCATTTTACATATGCTATAGTCCATGGATTTTTTGTGATACGTGATACGTGATACCGATGGGTTTTGGCAAAAAAAATTGTGGGAATTTGTTAAGACCTAATAATGGTGTGAGGTTGTTACGAGAGGCCAACGTCTGCATTTTCAAGTTCAAACGAGGCCAAGAGCGAGAATGAGCAAATTTACCATTTTACGTGTGCTATAGTCCATGACTTTTAGGTGATACGTGATCTCGACAAATTTTTGGCTAAATTTTTTGTGGGTGTCTGTTAAGACCTTATTAATGGCGTGAGTTGGTCCTGAGGTGAAAACGTCCACATTTTCAAGTTCAAACAAGGCCCAGAGTGAGAATGACCAAATTTACTGTTTTAAGTGTACTATAGTCCATTGATTTTGGGTGATAAGTGATTCCGACCGGGTTTTTTCCAAAAAATAATTGGGCGTCTGTTAAGACCTTATTAATGGCGTGAAATGTTCTAGAGGGGAGAACGACCATATTTTCAAGTTCAAACGAGGCTTAGAGAGGGAATGACCAAATTTACCATTTTACTTGTGCTATAGTGCATGGATTTTTGGTGATACGTGATCCCTATGGGTTTTTGCAAAAAGTTTATTTGGGCATCCATTAAGACCTAATCAATGGCGTGATTTGGTCTTGAGGGGCCAATGTCCTCATTTTCAAGTTCGAACGATGTGCAGAGCGTGAATGACCAAATTTATCATTTTACGTGTGCTATATTTCATGGATTTCGAGTGATACGTGATCCCCATGACTTTTTGGCCAAACTTTTTTTGTGGCCATCCATTAAGACCTTATTAATGGCGTGAGTTGTTCTTGAGGGGAAAACATCCACATTTCAAGTTCAAACGAGGCCCAGAGAAGCAATGCCCAAATTTACCATTTTACATTTGCTATAGTCAATGGATTTTAGGTGATACGTGATCCTAATAGTTTTTTTGGCCTAAATATTTTGTGGGTTTTTGTTAAGACCTTATTAATGGCGTAAGGTTGTCTCGAGGGTAAAACATTTGCATTTTTAAGTTCAAATGAGGCCCAAAGTGGGAATGACCAAATTTTTCAGTTTACGTGTGCTATAAATCTATGAATTTTGATTGATACGTGATCTCGATGGGTTTTTGGTAGAATTTTTTTGTGGGTGTCTGTCAAGACCTTATTATTGGCGTGAGTTGGTCCCAAAGGTAAAGCAGCCACATTTATAAGTTCAAACGAGGCCCAAAGCAGGAATGACCAAATTTATCATTTTACGTGTGCTATAATCCATAAATTTTTGGTGATATGTGATCCTAATGGGATTTTGGCCGAATTTTTTTTTGAGTGTTCGTTAAGACTTTATTAATGGCATGAGTTGGTCCAGAGGTGGAAACATTCGCATATTCAAAGGGCGGGAATGACCAACTTACCGTTTTACATGTGCTATAGTCAATGGATTTTGGATGATACGTGATCCTGACGTGTTTCTGGCCGAAACTTTTAATGAGCATGTATTAAGACCTTATTAATGGCGTGAGTTGGTCCCGCGGGACAAGCATTTGAATTTTCAAGTTCAAATAAGGCCCGGAGAGGAAATTCCCAAATTTATCATTTTACATGTGCTATAGTCCATTGATTTTGGGTGATATGTGATCCCGACGTAATTTTGGCCGAAATATTTTGTGGGCGTATGTTAAGACATTATTAATGGCGTGAATTGATCGCGAAGGGATAACATCTGCATTGCAATTTCAAACGAGGCCCAGAGCGGGAATGACCAAATTTACCATTTTACGTGTGTTGTAGTCCATGAATTTTGGGTGATACGTGATTCTGATGAGCTTTTGGCCTAAATTTTTGTGGTTGTCTATTAAAACCTTATTAATGGTGTGAGTTGGTCTCGAGGGAAAAACGTCTGCATTTTCAAGTTCAAACGAAGCCTAGAAGGGGAATGACCAAATTTTTCATTTTACGTGTGCAATAATCCATGAATTTTGGGTGATGCATGATCCTGACGGGATTTTGGCCAAAAAATATTTCGGACATACGTTAAGACCTTATTTATGTCGTGAGTTGGTCCCTAGAAGCAAACGTCCGCATATTAACGTTTAAACGAGTCCCAAAGCGGGAATGACTAAATTTACCATTTTACATTTGCTATAATCCATGAATATTTGGTAATACATGATCTCGATAGCTTTTTTGCCGAAATATTTTATGGGCGTTTGTTAAGAACTTATTAATGATGTGAGTTGGTTTCGAGGGGAAAATGTTTGCTTATTCAAGTTGAAATGAGGCCAAGAGTAGGAATGACCAAATTTACTGTTTTACATATGCAATAATATATGAATTTTCAGTGATATGTGATCTCAAAAAGTTTATGGCCGAAATTTTTTGTAGGCGTCCTTTAAGACTGCATTAAGGGAATGAGTTGGTCCCGAGGGGCAATCGTCCGCATTTTCAAATTCAAACGAGGCCTAGAGAGAGAATAACCAAATTTACTATTTTATGTGTTATAGTCCATGATTTTGGGTGATACGTGATCTCGACAGGTTTTTGGCCAAAATTTTATGGGTGTCCGTTAAGACCTTATTAATGGCATGAGTTTTTCTTGAGGAAAAATTTCTGTATTTTCAAGTTCAAACTAGGCCTGGAGTGGGAATAACCAAATTTATCATTTTATATGTGGTATAATCCATGGAATTTTGGTGATACGTGATCCTGACGGGTTTTTAGCTGAAATTATTTACGGGAGTCTGTTAATATTTTATTAATGGCGTGAGTTGGTCCTGCGGGGTAAACGTACGCATTTTAAAGTTCAAACAAGGCCCAAAGTGGGAATGATCAAATTTACCATTTTACTTGTGCTATAGTCCATGAATTTTTGGGTGATACGTGATCCCGATGGGTTTTTGGCCAAAATGTTTTGTGGGAGTCCGTTAAAACCTTATTAATTGCGTGAGTAGGTCTCAATGGGAAAATGTCCACATTTTCAAGTTCAAATGAGGCCCAAAGAGGGAATGGCCAAATTTACCATTTTATGGGTGCTTAGTCCATGAATTTTGGGTGATACATAATCCCGACGGGTTTTTGGCAGAAATTTTTTATGGGCATTTGTTAAGACCTCATTAATGACATGATTTGGCCCGAGGGGAAAATGTCTGCATTTTCAATTTTAAATAAGAACTAGAGATCGAATGACAAAATTTACCATTTTACGTGTGCTAAAGTCCATTGATTTTGGGTGAGACGTGATCCCGATGGATTTTTGGCCGGATTTTTTTGTTTGCATCCGTTATGACCTTATTAATGGCGCGAGTTAGTCCCAAGGGGAAAACGTTCACATTTTCAAGTTCAAACGAGCCCTAGAGTGGAAATTACCAAATTTACCATTTTATGTGTGCTATTATGCTTGGATTTTGGATGATATGTGTTCCCGATAAGTTTTGGCCGAAATATGTTGTGGGCGTCTGCTAAGACCTTATTAATGGCTTGAGTTTGTACCAAGGGGAAAACGTCTGCATTTTCAAGTTCAAACAAGGCCTAGAGAGGAAATGACAAAATTTATCATTTTTCGTGTGCTATATTCCATGGATTCTAGGTGATACGTTATTCCGATGCTTTTTTGGCCAAAAATTCTTGTGGGCGTTCGTTTCGTTAAGACCTTATTAATTGCATGAGTTGGTCATGGGTAGAGCTGTCAAAATGGGCTTGACCCGCTAGGCCGACCCAACCTAACCCTTGAATTAAGTGGGGTTGGGCTTAATTTTTTCAGCCCATTTAGGAACGAGACTTTTTAGCCCAGCCTCATTTGGCCCACTAGCCTCATAGGCCCAACCCGCAGGCCAGCCCGTGGGCTGTGAATTTTAAAAATATTTATTATATATATTTTAAGAAGTGTTTTATTTGTTAAGATTTTGTCAATAAATATTTTTTAAAATATCAATATAAAATCAAGTCTAACTTTTTTGCACATCTTTCACATTTTAGGGCTTTTCCGCTTCTCCTTTATTGTCTTGTTTATGAAAATAGTAATCATGTAATGTTTTTTACTCGAATGAATCTAATTAATGTTGTATCTTGACTATTGTATTTTTGTTTTGTAAGTATTCATTGAAGTATGTGTAATTCATGAATGAATTTCTGTATATATTGATGTCGCGTTCATTAGACATCAACGTTCGATACTCTTACTAAGAGGCCAATATTTTCCATTTTTTGGTGAAAAGGCCAACTCGTCCCAATCCATGGCCCGCTTAGGTTTGCGTTGGGCTGCTATTTTATAGGCCCTTTTACTAAAAGGGCCAGCCCGTCCTAACCCATTTAACTCTCTAGCCCGTTAGGGTTGGGTTGGGTCAGCCCATTTTGACAGCTCTAGTCATGGGGGGAAAACATCTGCATTTTCAAGTTCAAACAAGGCATAGAGTGGGAATGACCAATTTTACCATTTTACGTGTGCTATAGTCCATAATATTTTGGTGATACGTGATCCCGACAGGTTTTTGGCCAAAATTTCTTATGGTTGTCTGGTAAAACCATATTAATGGTGTGAGGTTGTCCTGAGGGGCAAACTTCCACATTTTCAAGTTCAAACGAGACCATGAGCAGGAATTACCAAATTTACCATTTTACGTGTGCTATAGTCCATGGATTTTTGGTGATACGTGATCTCGACAGGTTTTTGGGCAAATTTTTTTGGAAATCTATTAAGACCTTATTAATGGAGTAAGGGTGTCCCGAGTTTAAAATGCACGTATTTTAAACTTCAAATGAGGCCCAGAGTAGAAATGACCAATTTTACTATTTTTATGTGTGCTATATTCCATTTTGGGTGATACGTGATCCTGATGGGTTTTTGGCCAAAAATTTTTGTGGGCGTCCATTAAGACCATATTGTTGGTGTGAGTTACGTTGGTCCCGAGGGGAAAACGTCCGCATTTTCAAGTTCAAAGAATTCCAAGAGAGGGAATGACAAAATTTACCATTTTACGTGTGTTATAGTCCATGGATTTTTGGTGATACTTGATCGTGATGGGTTTTGTCTGAAATTATTTGTGGGCATCCCTTAAGACCTTTTAAATGGCGTGTGTTGGTATCGAGGGAAAAACATTCGCATTTTCAAGTTCAAACAAGGCCAAGAGCAAAAATAACCAAATTTACCATTTTGCATGTGCTATAGTCCATGGATTTAAGGTGATACGTTATCCCGACAGTTTTTTGGCCGAATTATTTTATGGGCGGTGGTTAAAACCTTATCAATGTCATGAGCTTGTACCAAGGGGAAAACATCCACATTTTCAAGTTTAAACGAGGCCCAAAGCAGGAATGACAAAATTTATTGTTTTAAGTGTGTTATTGTCCATAGATTATGAGTTATAGATGATCCCGGTGGGTTTTTGGCCGAAATTATTTGTGGGCGTCCGTTAAAACCTTTTTAATGGCATGTGTTGGTATCGAGGGGAATACGTCCACATTTTCAAGTTCAAACAAGGCCTAGAGCGGAAATGACCAAATTTACCATTTTACATGTGCTATAGTCCATGGATTTTGGGTGATACGTGATCCCGATGATTTTTTGGCCAATATTTTTTGTGGGCGTCCGTTAAATCCTTATTAATGGTATGAGCTTGTACCGAGGGGAAAATGTATAGATTTTATAGTTCAAATGAGGCCTAGAGTGGGAACGACAAAATTTACCGTTTTGTGTGTGTTATAGTCCATGAATTATGGGTGATAGATGATCCCGATGGGTTTTTGGCTGGAATATTTTGTTGATGTCCGTTAAGACCTTATTAATGGCATGAGTTGGTTCTGAGGGTTAAACATTTACATTTTCAAGTTCCAACGAAACCAGAGCAGGAATGACCAAATCTACCATTTTACGTGTGCTATTGTTCATTGATTTTTGGTGATACATGATCCCGATGGATTTTTAATCAAAAAAAATTTGTGGGCATCTGTTAAGACCTTATTAATGGTAAGTGTTGGTTACATGGGGAAAACACCCGCATTTTCAAGTTCAAACGAGGCCTAGAGCGGGAATAACCAAATTTATTGTTTTATGTGTCCTATACTCCATGGATTTTGGGTGATACGCGATCCCGATGGATTCTTGGTCGAAATGTTTTTTGGGCATCCGTTATGACCTTATTAATGGCGTGAGTTGGTCCCGAGGGGAAAACGTCTGTATTTTCAAGTTTAAATGAGGCCAGAGAGAGAATGACCAAATTTACTATTTTATGTGTGCTATAGTCCATGAATTTTCTGTGCTACGTAGTCCCGATGGGTTTTTGACCATAATTTTTTGTGGCCATCCGTCAAGACCTTATTTGTAACACCCCGAAAACCATACCCAGAAAAAATTTGCAGAACATACCTAAAGTAGTGAACCACGGCAGGGTTCACAGACCGTGATCGGGTCCACGATCCTTTAACCTGCCCGTGGTCATGACTTGGATCCCTCCAGGCCAGACATCAGACCACGGGACCCTTCACGGGCCGTGGTCTTGATGACGGACCGGGGTGGCGTCCGTATAGTCGAGGCAGTAACCCCCTTAGCCAGCCCCTTAGACCTCCACGCCCAAGTGGAGACCACGAGGGCCTTCACGGTCTTTGGTCCCTCACACGGGTCGTGGAGTGGTCCATGAAGGTTATTCAGTAGGCCCCCAAACCTGAGCCTCCATACCTCAGCCCAAGTGAAGACCACAGGGACCTTCACAGTCCGTGGTCCTCCACACGGGCTGTGGTAGGGGATCGTGGATCAGACCCAGAACCCTCAGCTCCTGGACCAAAGATCACGACCCACTTTATGGTCCGTGGTCCCTTTCACGGTCCGTGGAAGTGGTCGTGGTTAGCCCCGTCTGCAACTTAAGTCTGGGGTTTTTAGGTCTTTTCCTATTTCGTTAGACCCCTAAACTACGTCGTTTTAATCCTAAACTACGTGGTTTCGGTTAGTTTTAGCCTAGACACATAAGTAGAACTTACCTAAGTCAGATCATTAATCAAAACTTAGAAAATTTGAATGTTAAAGAGGAGAAAAGGTCGAGCAACCCTAGTTCAAGAACACAACGAGTTTTCTCCAGTTCCACCCCTGAAATCGAAGGATTTCTCCGTCGAATTCGTCACTAGGTATGTGGGATTTCCCTAGTAGTTTCTTTTCGCCCATTAGGTCCCTAGATTTCAGTTAGATTCTTGATTCCCTATTATCAACTAAACCTAGGGTTTCTAAAACTTCAGCAGATTATCATGAATTAGTTATTTACATGTTCCAAATCAGATTATCATGTTATTACTTCGTTTCTCGCATGAATTTCAGAACCCTAGCTATGTATTTCTTTAGTCCTTGAATTACACATGCTAGGTTAGACATTTCAGTATTTCAGATATACTTGCCTCAGTCTTGAATGTGTCATTATCAGTATATTAATATGCATTCTCAGTTTGCATGTCAGTTTTGAGCTATCTAGTATATTACAGAAATTCAGTCATAATGTGTTAATCATTTAATCTATTGGGAGTAGCATAATACCTAGTTGGACTAGGTTCAGTCACCCATATAGTCCCAGAACTACGAGCCACGTAGGTTGTAAGTCCCCTCTGTAGGTATCATTTTAGTGATCACGCCAGCATGACTTTACACCTTTGGCCGGGTGTATTGGGTCCTCTCGATGGGGCGTATGCATCGGACTCCACATTTAGCTTATGTGGTTTTATTATCGATTATTAGTAGCTCCCACAGTTCAGTCAGAATCCATTGCATTGACCACATTTCAGTACAATTAGTATTCAGCATGTCTAAATTTGGTCATTGCATTCAGTTGGCTCAGTATTCAGTATCGATATCATGTTCAGATTATACTCTTGCTTTATTGCTTGTTCAGTTTTATGTTTATTTCTACTTTAATCTATCTTGCATGCTCAGTACCTTTTAAGTACTGAGACATATTCTGCGCTACATCTTCTTGTGATGTAGGTTCAGATTCTCAACATCCAGATCACGCTAAGATCGGTTCCCGATCTCTAGTTCAGCAGCATTAGTGGTGAGTCCTCACTCTACGAGGACAATAGTCATGCTATTTCTCAGTTTTCATTGTTTTAGTTTAAGTTTTGCTAGACTTATCTGGGACATGTCCCAGCTCTTTTAGTCTGTTAGAGGTTATTTTCAGACATAGTTAGATTCAATTTAGTATTTGAGTTTGATGTTTCTTTTGTATTAAACACTCAGATTTGATATTCAATTTTAGTATATGGGTATTCCACGTCATTTCAGATTTATTTATGATTAGCTTCCGCATCAGCTTTATTTCTCAGTTTATCCTTAGTATGCTCATGATTACGCCAACAGGGTTAGCTTGGGGTCACTTATGATCCTAGGTCCTGTGTTCGGGTCTCGGGGGTAGCTCGAGGCGTGACAAACTTGGTGTCAGAGCACAAGGTTTAAGAATCTTAGGATGTCTGAAAAGATGCACTAAGTAGAGTCCTATTCATGGGTGTGAAGTGCACCACATCTAATGAGAGGGATGATACAAAGTGTTCTAGGAAAAATCTTCATTTTCTTGTTACTCTAATCGTGCGTAAGGTATGATCTAATTCCATTCTAACTTGACGTTCTACGTTTCAGTGATCATGCCTCTTTGTAGAGCTAACGCCAGGAATGCGAATGCCAGGAACGCAAACGCAGCTCCTCCAGTCCGAAATCAAGAAGTTTTGAATGCAGAATTATGGAACGCCATTCAGATGTTGGCTCAGAGTGTGGCCAACCAGAACAATCAGCGGGATCCAATTTCAACAAATGCTAATGTTGGGTTAGCTGCAACTAGAGTGCGAGATTTTGTTAGGATGAATCCACCAGAGTTGTTAGGATCGCAGATTGGTGAGCATCTCCAAAACTTCATTGATGAGGTCAATAAGATCTTTGAAGTAATGCAGGTAAATGGGAATGATCGGGCTGAGTTAGCATCTTACCAACTTAAAGATGTGGCTCATATCTGATATACTAAGTGAAAAGAGAATAGGGGTACAAATGCAGCTCCTATCACTTGGGATTTTTTTAGTGAGACCTTTCTGGATAGGTTTTTCCCAAGAGAGCTAAGGGAGGCAAAGGCTCAGGAATTTATGAACTTAAGGCAAAGAATCATGACAGTCCAAGAGTATGGGCTCAAGTTTACCCAACTCTCCAGGTATGCTTCTCACATGGTTGCTGACTCCAGGTCTCAGATGAATAAGTTTCTATATGAAGTGTCAGACTTGGTGAAGATAGAGTGTAGAAATGCTATGTTGCTGGAAAATATGAGCATCTTTAGGCTCATGAATCATCCTCAGCAGGTTGAAGGTGATAAGCTTAGGGAACAAGCTAAGGAGAACAAGAAGGCTAGGACTGAAAACTATGACTATTCTCAGCAGAAATTAGGTGGTGGAAATCGCTCGCAGGGTCAGCAGAAATTTTCAGCTCCATCAGCTAGTGTTCCATCTTCCAAATTCAGACAAGATCAGAAGAGTAGGGCATCAGGCTCTAAGTCTCAGGGAAGTATTTCAGGTACCAAAACCTACCCAACTTGCCCTAAGTGTGGTAAGAACCATTCGGGCGAAGGAAGGATGCTTTGGGTGTGGTCAGTCTGGTCACAAATTGAGGGATTGTACTTCTAAACAGGGTCAATGAGGTAATAATGGTAGAGCTCAGTCTACAACTTCAGCAGCACCAACAAGTCACCCAACTCAGGAGGGTAACTCTTCTGGTATAGGTGATGGACATCGCCAGAACAGGCTTTATGCTCTTCAGCTCGCCAGGATCAGGAAAATTCTCCTGATGTAGTCACTGATACGTTACGAGTCTTTGATCTCAATGTTTATACTTTGTTCAATCCAGGGGCTACTCTTTCCTTTGTTACTCCTTATATAGAAGTTAAGTTTGATGTTAGTCCAGAAACATTCTCAAATCCTTTCTCAGTCTCTACTCCAGTCGGTGACCCAGTTATAGCTAGACGGGTATACATAAATTGCCCTGTCACAGTCACCCAGAAAGTCACCTTAGCAGATCTTGTAGAGTTAGAAATGGTAGACTTCGATGTCATTCTAGGCATGGATTGGTTACATTCATGTTATGCCTTAGTCGATTGTGAACTAGGATTGTTCATTTTTTAGTTTCCAGACGAACCAATCTTAGAATGGAAGGGTAGTAGCTTAGCACCTATAGGTTGATTCATTTCTTACCTTAAGGCCAAGAAAATGATCTCTAAGGGTTATCTTTATCATCTAGTTCAGGTTAAGGATTGAAGCTCCGAAACCCAAACTCTTGAGTTAGTTCCAGTGGTTAATGAGTTTCCAGAAGATCTTCCCGGAGCTCCTCCCGATAGGGAAATCGACTTTGGAATTGATCTCCTTCCAAATACCCAGCCTATTTCTATTCCTCCTTACAGAATGGCTCCAGCTGAGCTTAAGGAATTGAAAGAGCAGTTGAAAGACCTTCTAGATAAGGGTTTCTTTAGGCCTAGTATTTCTCTATGCGGTGCACCAGTGTTGTTCGTGAAGAAGAAAGATGGTTCTCTCAGAATGCGTACCGACTATAGGCAGTTAAACAAAGTCACAATCAAGAATAAGTATCCCATCCCCAGAATTGATGACGTGTTTGAACAACTTCAGGGTGCTAGTCATTTCTCAAAGATAGACCTCAGAGCGGGTTATCATCAGCTCAAAGTCAAAGATAGTGACATTTCGAAGACAACCTTCAGAACTCGGTAGGGTTATTATGAATTTGTAGTTATATCATTTGGACTAACCAATGCTCTTGCAGCTTTTATGGACTTGAATAGCAGAGTGTTCAAGCAGTACTTGGACTTGTTCGTTATCGCCTTTATTTATGATATCCTCATTTACTTTAGTAATGAGGATGAACATGCGAGTCATTTGAGAGTTGTTCTGCAAACTCTCAAAGATCTCCAGTTATTCACCAAATTCAACAAGTGCGAGTTTTGGTTACAATTAGTGACTTTTCTTAGGCATATAGTGTCCAGCGAAGGGATCCGAGTGGATTCCCAAAAAATAGAAGCAGTGAAACAATGGCCCAAACCTATCTCTTTTGTAGATATTAGAAGTTTCTTAGGTCTAGCGGGTTATTACAGAAGGTTCGTGGAAGGATTTTCATCCATAGCCTCACCATTGACTAGGTTGACTCTAAATATGGTCAAGTTTCAGTGGTCAGATGATTGTGAGAAAAGCTTCGCAGAACTGAAAACTAGGTTGACTACAACTCCTGTTTTGACTCTACCAGAGGGTTTAGACGGTTATGTGATTTATTGTTATGCATCCAAAGTCAGCCTAGGTTGTGTGTTAATGCAGCGAGATAAGGTTATAGCTTATGCTTCCAGACAACTTAAGGTGCATGAGAAAAATTATCCGACTCATGACCTCGAGCTTGCAGCGGTGGTGTTTGCACTCAAGATTTGGAGACATTACTTGTATGGTTTTCATGTAGATGTGTTCACATACCATAAGAGTCTTCAGTATGTGTTAACCCAGAAAGAGTTGAATCTTCGTCAGAGAAGATGGCTTGAGTTCCTCAAGGATTATAACATGAGTGTGCATTACCATCCTGGTAAGGCAAATGTAGTAGCAGATGCCCTTAGCAGACTATCAATGGATAGTGTAGCACATATTGAGGGAAGAAGAAAAGAGCTAGTAAAGGATGTTCACAGGCTAGCTCGTTTATGAGTTCGTCTTATGAGCATATCAGATGGTGGTGTGACAGTTCAAAATGGATCAGAATCTTCATTGGTAGTGAGGGTTAAGGAAAAGCAAGACAGTGATTCGATATTGCTCGAACTCAAGGGTGCAGTCCATCAATAGAGAGTTGAGGTATTCTCCCAAAGGGGAGATGGTGTGCTTCGCTACCAGGGTCGATTATGTGTTCCTAATGTGGGCAAGTTGAGATAGCAGATTCTTGCAGAAGCCCATACCTCCAGGTATTCTATTCATCCAGGCGCCACTAAGATGTACCGTGATCTATTAGAAGTCTTTTGGTGGAATGGCATGAAGAGGGATATAACAGATTTTGTGGCTAAGTGCCTCAATTATCAGCAAGTGAAGGTAGAACATCAGAAACCAGGGGGTATGACTCAAGAGATCGACATTCCTACTTGGAAGTGGGAAGTGATCAACATGGATTTTATCACAGGTTTACCTCATACTCGCAGACAACATGACTCTATTTGGGTGATAGTTGACAGAGTCACTAAGTCTTTTCGCTTTTTGGCGTTCAAGACTACAAATTCGGCAGAGGACTACGCCAAGCTTTACATTAATGAGATAGTCAGATTGCATGGGGTTCCTTTGACTATCATCTCAGATAAAGGTCCTCAGTTTACCTCTCATTTCTGGAAGTCATTTAGAAAGGTCTTGATACTTAGGCTAATCTTAGCACAACATTTCATCCACAGACGGATGGTCAGGCAGAGTGTACCATTCAGACCTTAGAGGACATGTTGAGAGCTTGTGTGATCGACTTCAAGGGTAGTTGGGATGATCACATTCCTCTTATTGAGTTCGCCTACAATAATAACTACCATTCCAGTATTCAGATGGCTTCTTATGAGGCATTGTATGGGCGTAGGTGTAGATCTCCTGTTGGTTGGTTTGAAGTAGGTGAAACAACCTTGATAGGGCCAAACTCAGTCCATTATGCGATGTAGAAAGTGCAACTCGTTAGAGATATAGTTAAGACAACCCAGAGTCGCTAGAAGTCTTATGCAGATGCAAGGAGAAGGGAACTAGAGTTCCATGTTGATGATTGGGTTTTCTTGAAAGTGTCACCTAGGAAAGGGGTGATGAGATTTGGCAAGAAAGGGAAGCTCAGTCCTAGATATGTAGGCCCTTACAAGATTCTAAAAAGGATTGGTAAAGTGTCTTATGAGTTAGAGTTGCCTGCAGAGTTAGCAGCAGTGCATCCAGTCTTTCACATTTCACTATTGAAGAAGTGTGTGGGTGATCCAGCATCTGTAGTGCCATTAAAGAATGTGACCGTAAAAGATAGTCTTTAGTATGAGGATGTACTAGTTGAGATTCTTGATCGTCAGGTTAGAAGGTTGAGAAACAAAGAAGTCGCTTTAGTCAAGGTTTTGTGGAGGAGTCAGTCCGTAGAGGAAGCTACTTGGGAAGCAGAAAAAGCCCACCTCATTCCCTCTGATTCCACTCCAGCTTGAGGTAATAGTTCCTCTTCAGTTTTTCAGTCATTCATGTGTAAAATCAGTTTAGCATCATGTTCCTTCGGTCTGTACTTGCATTTTAAGCGTATTTGCATGTTCTTGGAACTCAGTTCAGTCAGAAATCAGTCTTCAGTGTTTAGTGGTAGGGTTGCAGCTCATTTCCTCCATTTCAACTAAGTTTAGTCTTCATTTGAGGACGAATGATCCCAAGGGGGAGATATTGTAACACCTCGAAAACCAAACATAGAAAAAAATTGTAGAACTTACCTGAATCAGTGAACCACGACAGGGTTCACAGACCGTGATAGGGTCCATGGTTCGTTGACCTGCCCGTGGTCATGACTTGGAGCTCTCTAGGCCGGACATCAGATCACGGGTCCCTTCACGGGCCGTGGTCTTGATGACGGACCGTAGTGGTATCCGTATAGTCGAGGCAGTAGCCCCCTAGCTAGCCCATTAGACCTCTACGCCTAAGTGAAGACCACGACGACCTTCACAGTCCGTGATCCCTCACATGGGTTGTGGAGTGGTCCGTGATCCTCCACACGGGCCGTGGTAGGGGATCGTGTATCAGACCCCAGAACCCACCAGCTCCTGGACCAAAGACCACGACCCACTTCACGGTTTGTGGTCTCTTTCATGGTCCGTGGAAGTGGTCGTGGTCAGCCTCGTCTTCAACTTAAGTCAGGGGTCTTTTGGTCTTTTCCTATTTCGTTGGACCCCTAAACTATGTCGTTCTAATCCTAAACTACGTGGTTTTGGTCTGTTTTAGCCTAGAAACATAAGTAGAACTTACCTAAGTCAGATCATTAATCAAAACTTAGAAAATTTGAACGCTAGAGAGGAGAAAAGGTCGAGCAACCCTAGTTTTCCTCCAATTCTAGCCCTGAAATCGAAGGATTTCTTCGTGGAATTCGTCACCAGGTATGTGAGATTTCACTAGTGGGTTCCCTTCGCCCATTAGGTCCTTAGATTTCAATCAGATTCTTGATTCCCTATTATCAACTAAACATAGGGTTTCTAGAACTTCAGCAGATTATCATGAATTGGTTATTTACATGTTCCAAATCAGATTATCATGTTATTACTTCATTTTTCGCATGAATTTTAGAACCCTAGCTATGTATTTCTTTAGTCCTTAAATTACACATGCTAGGTCAGATATTTCAGTATTTCAGATATACTTGCCTCAGTCTTGAATGTGTCATTATCAGTATATTAATATGCATTCTCAGTTTGCATGTCAGTTTTGAGCTATCTAGTATATTACAGAAATTCAGTCATAATGTATTAATCATTTAATCTATTGGGAGTAGCATAATACCGAGTTGGACTAGGGTCAGTCACTCATTTAGTCCTAGAACTACGATCTACGTAGGTTGTAAGTCCCTTCTGTGGGCATCATTTTAGTGATCATGCTAGCATGCCTCTACACCTTTGGCCAGATGTATTGGGTCCTCTCGATGGGGCGTATACATCGGATTCCACATTTAGCTCATGTGGTTTTATTATCAGTTATTAGTATCTCCCATAGTTCAGTCAGACTCAATAGCATTGACCACATTTCAGTACAATTAGTATTCAGCATGTCTAAATTTTGTCATTGCATTCAGTTAGCTCAGTATTCAGTATCGATATCATGTTCAGATTATACTTTTGCTTTATTGCTTGTTCAGTTATATGTTTATTTCAGCTTTACTCTATCATGTATGCTCAATACCTTTCAAGTACCGACGCATACTCTGCGCTACATCTTCTTATGATGTAGGTGTAACATCCGGCAATTTGAAATAACTATGAAGAAGCTTAGAATTGGAATTAATCATTTTTTGGAAGCGTTTCAAAAATTTGGAAAATTTGGTTAAGTATGGGAAAAAATGAGTTTTTGGCCAACTTTGAGCAGTCATAGCTCCTAGCTCAGGATGAGTTAGGAGTAGTTCCAGTTATGTTTGCGAAGCTCGTGGAATGATCTTTCCAACGCCACCGAATTTGCTCGATTCCGAGTTTGTATGAGTGAGATATGCCCTTTGGAAATTGAGCAGTTGACAGGAAAATCCGTCCGGAAATTTTAAGGGCATTTTGGTCTTTTCACTAACCAATTCCTTTGGTTATATTGTTGTGTTGGACTGATTTTGTGATCAGTTTGCCCCATTTTAAAGAGTGAGAGTGAGGGTTTTGAGTGAAGAAGAGAGAAAGAAGAGGAGAAAGGGAAGATCAAGCGAGAAGATCATTGTGGAAATCGTCGGGGGTGATCCCTACTAGGTATGTGAGTTCATAGTGTTGGTTGGTTCTTTCCCCCATGCACCAAACTCATTTAATTTCGAGAAAAGATTGATTATGTTTGTTGAAGTTGCTAGTTGTATTGTTTGGAGTTGTTGGTTGTGTTGTTGATTTTGTTGTTGAAGTCCCTTGTGATTTGGGGACCTATTTCCGGTTGTGTATTTGAGTTGTAATCTATTGTATGTTGAGGGATTGATGATTCTTAGTGTTTGGGGCTGGAACCCTTGTGGTTTAGAAGGTTTAGAGTTGGAGAAAAGAAGGAGAAAAGTCGAAATTTTGGGAAAAAGGGATGGCGCGTCGTGCCTTGCAGAGCGCCCCAAGAAGTGTTCTGAACTTCACCCCTTGGGGCGCCGCGCCTAGCAGAGCGCCAGCAGGCCCCTTCTGAACTTCAAGGGCTGGCGCTCCGCGCCTTGTAGAGCGCCAAGGACCCCAACCTACCCCTTTCATTCCCAACTCTTTCATGTATCTTCCTTGGTATTGTACCTTTGTTCCATAGTTGTTTCCAACACTTCAAGTTACGTCTAAGCGTCAAGAACTCATCCATAATCATGTGATCATATACCTTGAATCCATAATCCAATTCAAGGCGAGTTAGTATCAAAGTCAAGTGAAGTTAGAGTCAAGTCAAGCAAAGTTAAGAAGTAAGTTCAAGCAAGTCTTTAAAGCTTTTCAAGAGTCGTTGTTAAACGTTTCAACTTCGTTTTAAGGTTCAAGTTTCAAGTCGAGAAAAAGGGTATAGAGTTTCAAGCTAAGTAAGGAGTCTCAAGTTCCAAGTTAAGTATAGAGTTTCGAGTTAAGTCAAGAGTCAAGAGTTGAGTTCATTTCTCAAAAGCTATTAGGGAACTAAGTATTCCCAAAGAAGTTTATAAATGTTTTTACATTTAAGATGAGAGGAAACTGAGATTTCCAAAAGAGTTTTGAGCAGTTTTGAGTACTACCTCTTTTAAGAAAAAGATGAGTTTTGCGAAAGAGTTTCTAAAACATGATTAGTATGAC
>JAJOOR010006448.1:0-42738 GCA_036250505.1 Solanum acaule
AAAGCAAAAGCGAAGAGTAGGAGAAAGATCGGTGCTGCAGATTTGCACTGCAATGATAAACTTGTGTTTAGGAGTCAAGAATTTATGGAGGAAAATGAAGGAAACTAGAGGATTATTCTTTTTTACGAGTAATAGTTGAAGATCGTTTCACTCACTCTCCCTTCAAGTCTTTGAAAATTATTGTTATTGGGTTGCAATCTCACAAATTGTTGTTAAAATTTCAGGAGTAAGTGCTTCTACAGACCTAAAGGAATGCTGGATTGTGAGAATCCTTTTTGAGTTTGCCCAGTGACTTAATTTTCTTAATAAATCTGTTGACCATATTGATTGGTATATTAAAATTTACAGGGAGAACGAATACAAACCATAGTAGCAAATGTCACTGATATGAAAACAAGGGATGCATTGCTGAGGTTGATATCCATTGCCGTACTGAGAGCTGTGGGAACAACTGCGAAAGGCAAAGGCCATCTGTAGCATTAGTTGTCAGAAAAGTTAATAAAAATTGGCAGGAAACTATTGGAGGCCAATATCTATAAATTCTCTAGACTTCACAAAACAGGTGCAAATAAAGGGCATAAGATTGAATGTCTCCAATAAGCGAAGAACAAGTAGTGAAACTTTAAGTAGATGAGACAAATAGAACAATCATTGAAGTTCAGTTGATACAATAATTACCAATATCTCAGGATTGCAATACAAACATCTGAATCAAATATCTGTAGTTTTGACCAAAAAGTTACTAAAAAGCAGAAAGATTTTGTTCCTATCAGCTTATCAAGGTATATACATAAAATTATAAGTGAAGGTGTTGAATGGAGATTGAAAAAATTTCATCAGGGAATTAGTCTGAGTTGCCAAAATGCCTTTGCACAGGGAACGAAATCATAGATGACTCATTAATTGCAAATGAGTACTTGAGACAGAATCAGAAATGAGCAGAATAGTGTGCAAGTTCGACTCAGAGAAAGCATACAGCCACGAAATTTGGTCTTTCCTCTGAATATAATGAAGGATATGGGCTTTGACAATAGATGAATTGAGTGGCTAAACTTCTGAAATTCTTCAGCTAGATAGCTATTATAATCAATGATCGCTCAGAAGGTTCAATTGAGCTGGAGTGACCCCCGTCATCTTTTTCTATAGTTGAAGTTTGTGATCATCCCATCTAAAAGATTAAGTTGTTTGAGAGAATACAATTTAAATTACTTAATTATATCTTCAACACTCCCCCTCACGTGTTAATCGGACCAAGCTGGCAGTGAGATTACACTGGTGTTTTTTTTAGTTTTTTTATCTTTGATTTCGGCTATCACTGGTGCTTTCTTTGTGCTCTGATTATTGTATTATTTTGTTGTCGTTACTGTTCTTTCTCTTGTTTGTTGTGTATTACTCTCCATTTCACATTATTTTGTTGTTGTTATTGCTTCCATATCTGTAGCTCTTTTTCAAATGTTTGGCAGGCTTTATTTAAGCTAAGGGTCTATCGGAAACAGTTTCTCTATCTCTACGAAGTAGAGGTAAGGTCTTCATACACTCTATCCTCCCAGACCCCACCTATGGGATGACACTAGGTATGTTGTTGTTGTCGCAACGGTGGCGGTGAGACTCGAACCAAGGACTTCTAGATGCTCTGTACACGCTCCAGTTGGCAGGCTTGGGTAAGCCTCACCTCATGCGTTAGATTTTGAGGTCAAATTAAGTCCAAAGTCATTTGCTTATCATGGCATCAAAGCCAGATCATCTCAATAATTGGTTTACCCTATGACCTATGTTACCCCCCCCCCCCAAACTCGTTTGAGTAAACCCCGTCTTCACTTCGTCCCTCTTCCCTTTCATCCATTACCGTTAGCGCAATAGGCTGCTCGATTTGCCATCTCGGCTCTTCTTGCCCTTTATCCCATGCCTGGGTAAATTCTTTTAACCCTAGTCAATAGACTGGCCTTTCCTTGGCGATTGGATCCGTGAGTTCAATCAAATCGGATGTGGTATCGTATTTAATAGATTACTAGCGATTCCGGCTTCATGCAGACGAGTTGCAGCCTGCAATCCGAACTGAGGACGGGTTTTTGGGGTTAGCTCACCCTGTCCACGATCCAGATGTTCGGTAGGGAGCATTGAAAGTCTCACATCGGCTATGGATGGGGTATTTGAACTCTTTTTATATGGCAGTCCTGGGCAATCCTGACTTCATGATCTGGCTTTTGGGATTGAATTAGGTCAAGTTCCATTTTCTTATCACTTATCTATACTAGTAATAGTAATGAAAAGATAAGTCAGATACCAAAGGTATCAACAGATAAAAATGGATTTCTATATTTAAAGTAGGACTGATGCTGGAAATGTAGCAATAGTGTCTCATGTTCTATTTATTGATGAGATGTTGATCTTCTAATGGGGACAAAAGGAGCAATTGTGATTTTAGGAGTTGTATTAGTTATCACAGATATGGCTAAGGCTTCCTGATCCTCGGGAATAAAGTGAGGAACATTCAACCTGTTGAAGTTGTGTGACCATTTCATTTAAAACTTGTCAAAGAGAGCAAATATGTTTCAACACACAAAATCGGCTTTGGGTGCCCTTAATTCATGTAGGCCGCAAAAATTCTTTATTTGTTTATGTGTCCGAGTTCGATTCCCATTGCAGGCATTTTAATAATCGTTTTTCTTATTAAAAATATATGTTTTCAACAAATCTTCTCACATGGGGGTCGCGGAAACTCTTTTTGATAATTGATGGTGGTGAGACCCGAATCCAGGACCTCGGCTGCTTTAATATCATGTTGAAGTGTGCAATAATCTTATCTAAAAGCTTAAATTGTTAGATAGATGTATTTTATTATATATTCAACATGCCCCCTTACTTGAGGCTTGATTCTTTTTTATGAATCAAGCACATGGAAATTCTTTTTGATAAAGGATAGCAGTAAGACTCGAACCCAAGACATGTTCTTACTATAATATCATGTTGAAGGGTGTAACCATTTCATCTAAATGCTTATAATTAGTCTCATTATATGGTCTTGGACAATCCCCCACATTATGAGCTAACTTTTGCAGTTGAGTTAGGCACCAAGGTCATTTCTTACCATCCGTATCAAAGTCCGACTCATCTAAAGGAGGTCGGTCATCAACAGGAGAGGCCTGAAGAAACCAAAGCAGCCTAAAGTCCTACGGAATGTTATAATCGTGCATTGTATGGATAGGGTGGAAGGAGAGGAACTCTAGGTTCATTCTATAAAGCTTAGGTGTTAACTATCTTTATCTTTTTGAGGTGCATGATAGATGTAAGTTAGTCTAACACTTTGTTGGACTTTATTGACTCCATAGATCATAGATAGGTGTTACTAGTCATTCGACATTGTACAAATCTCAGAACACATTTCTGTTGTTTTTACAACTAAAACTTTTTTTTAAAAATGTGGGGTTGTGCTAAGTGGCTTGCTAGTTGAAGCCATAAGTGAAAAAGGTGTACTAACTGGGAACATAGAACTAATCAAGGATCATCTTTTGAGAAAGGTAACAGAACTATGCAAGGATCAGGCAGTTTGTCTTCCCAATAATGAACCTTACAGGCAAACTTTACAAGAAAAGAAGTGTGCCTAATAAAGTACCCTCGGGTTACAATCTCCTGCTTATAAATTGTCATACAACTCTCAAATATTTCAATATTTCAATATTTCTACCTAACCTACTCTGGTCTCTGTTTCTCTTCTGATTTCTTTCCAAAGGAACTGAAGGTCAGAACAGTTCCTTGCATCTAGAGCTATTTATAATCATACAGTAGAAGACAATGAACAGTCTGTTGAAAACCCATAATAACGCATGAAACAAATATAACCTGTATCTCAGTATAGCTTAAAGAAAAAGGATATGACAAATGGAAAAACATAGTTACCTCTCAAAAAATAATCTCTCCAAGTCATCTTTACAGTGGGTTGAAATTTTCGGGACCAGAACCAAGTAATGCCTTTGGACAAAATGGCTTGCATTGCAAAGTGGAATGTATTCATCAGTAAAGGAGCAGGGAATCTCCCTAGATGATCCCCTAGAAGAGTTTTATTATACCTAGACCAGATGAATGCATGATAAGAACCAACGTGTCCAAAGCTTCAATACGGATGAGAGAAGACAAATCACTTAGTAAAATCATAAGCTCATGACCAAGTAGACTTACAATGTCAAGAATGTACTGAATATGTACCATACAAGGACTAAGAACAGTGTCTTCAGCACATCAGCTACGGAAACAACATTCTTTGACTTTGTTTGTGATGCATGGTGGTGGTCCAGATGATTAGATCCTTCCCCGTGCACATTTGAATATGTTTGATTACTTCTAGAACCGTTCTCCACATCAAACGGAACATATCTATCTTTTCCATTTGCAGTAGATGCAACAGCCAAATCACCACCACCCTTCATCCTCGGCTTAAAGTTGTAATTTTGTGTATCTACGTCTACAGATCCATTTCCTATACCGATTTGATTCACCAGAGGCAATTCAAAGTCAAAGTCATCAGTGAGTGTACCAGCATTCCCTAGTTCAGCTGAATGGATGGTGTCATTATTATCACACCAGCCCGAGAAAGAAGGCGCCCTACGAAAGTTGTCACTTGCACTCTGTTCAACCTTCTCTATAGTCAATTCACTCTTTAACATCTCCTTTTTCCTCCACAATCAAAACCATCTTTCTCCCATTGACAACCAAGCTTATCCGCCTAGTCGTCTATATAGGCACAATATTTCCAATTATCTTGACCAGACTAATTGTAGTGAACCATTTAGAACTACAAATTGACACTATTATTTCTGATAGACACACCTAATAAGCAATTGAAACCAGCACTGAGCTCCCGAATCCAATTAACTAGTGACCAAAATAAGTTCAACAATCTGCATTAAAGCAACTTAAAATTTAACTCAAATCTCATAAAATCTCACAAAAAGAAACAGTGTAAATCACAACTTAGAATCCAATCGAATCAATTTTTCAAGAAAAGGGGGAAAAACAAAAGAACCCCATTTCTATAGCAGGTTGAAAAAACCCCAAAAGAAGGGTGAATCAATCAAAAAGAGTAAAACGCTGTTGAAGAATCAAGAAAGCAACTACTAAAAGCATCGAGAAAAGATAAACTAAAACTGAGATGAGGTTCACTGGTGGGCAAAAAAAATTCAACAGTCTGCATTATAGCAACTTGAAATTAAACTCAAATCCAAATACAAGAATTAAGGAAATCTGCCAAAATTTAACAAAAAGAAACAATAAAAATCACAACATTTGAATCCTATTGAATCAAATTTTCAAGAAAAGGGGAAAGCAAAAGAGCCCCATTTCTATATCAGGTTGAAAAAAAACCCCAAAAGAAGGTTGAATCAATCAAAAAGAGTAAATGCAATTGAAGAATCAAGAAAGCAACAACTAAAAGCAATTGAGAAAAGATAGACTAAAACTGAGCTGAGCTTCACTGGTGGCCAAAACAAGTTCAACAATCAGCATCATAGCAACTTGATATTCAACTCAAATCCCAAAACAACAAATAAGGAAATCTCCCAAAATCAAACCCCCAAAAAAAAAAAAAATCACAACTTTGAATCCTATGGAATCAAATTTTCAACAAATGAGGGAAAACAAAAGAATCCCATTTCTACTACAGGTCTATAGATTCGAAAAAACCCCAAAAGAAGGTTGAATCAATCAATAAGAGTAAATGCAATTGAACAATCAAGAAAGCAGCTACTAAAAGCATTGATAAAAGATAAAATTAAAACTGACCTCAGCTTGTTTGAGTTAATAGATTCAAATGGTGTAGAAGAGAACAAAGCATAGAAGATCTGATCTACGAATTCCTTTGAGTTTAAAGAAAGAAAAAAAAAAGTGTTTGGTTTAAGGGGTTATTCTTGTCGCCTGTTACGGTAGGTAAAATTGAAGGAAAATCAACTAATGCCGACAGCTTACAATTGGTTGAATATTTTTATACTTTAATACGCTGGAAAATGTTTTTAAAAACTCTCTTTATATCAATTTGTTTATTTTTTACTTGCGGCAGAATTTAAGAAAATAGGTATTTTTATTGAGGTGTGAGAGATTGAAAATAGTAGTCACACACAGAGGTAGAGTATGATCGAAAAAGCATTGAAAAGAGATTATTAGACAAAATATAGGGCAGCTTCAAATTATTGAGGACATGATCTTAGATAGAAAGGTGTCGAGGTTATCACTTAGAAGTTTAGTTGTATTTTTATAGTGTCTTAATTTTTGCTTTAGATTTCACCATTAGTTAGCTTGTTGTTGATCGTGTTTAGATTAGTGCATCATTCTATACCTATTATTGTTTCTTTGGAAAAGGGCCAAAAATACCCCTATACTATTTGAAAAGGTTTAAAAATATCTTTCATCCATCTATTGGGTTAAAAATATCCCTCAGACAATCTTTTTTGTCCAATATTACCCTTAAAACTAACAACCTTATATTTTTTAATTATTATATTTAACAATTATTACGTGGCGTTTTTCTATTGAATAAAGTTAAATTTCAACCCATCAAATTTTCTCCTACCCACCCAACCCATATTGACATTTCTTGACCCAAACCCAATTAAAGATCCATCACAAATAAAAAAACATATCCTCTTCTCCATCACAGTTAGGAGCTGAAGGTTTTGCTGTTGGGTTCTTGTACACGATTGTTGGATTGTTGTTGGCACCAATGACTCAAGTTTTGGTTCATCTGAAGAACAGAGGAACACAAAGTTTGCTCATGGCTTTGGGGCATTTAATTATGTTTATGCATTTGAGCTTGTTAGCTTGATTTCACCAGTGTTGCTCCTGAAGGATTATGTAAGTCACTCAAAACAGATTGCCAAGCGAATACTTCATGTTGGAAATAGTTCTTATCAAGCCCAAGTATGTAGTCTTCTCTTCCCTTTTGGCAAATAGCATCATGAATTGATCACTTCTTCTGAAGTCCAAAATCAAGTTTAATCTATCTTTTATTTTTGCAGATTAAGGCTATAAACTGTGAAATATATGCACTACGAAATGCAGTTAGACATATTGTGGATCGTGGTCTTCAATCAAAATATTCGTCTTTCTGTCTTGAACGACAGATCGAAAGACTTCAATATCAGATGTCAAACTTGAGACAATCAGACTCAAATTGGGACTTAACTGCTAAGTCCCAACAAGATAAACCAAATAACGGAACTTGCGAATCTGCTCCATTTGCTCAAGTGCGAAAAGAGCTCACAAGGAAACGTTCTGCCCCAGCTGGCCATTGTGATGGATCTTTTAAATCAAAACCTTCAGCTCCTAACTGTGATGGAGAAGAGACTATATGTTTTTTTATTTGTGACGGATCTTTTAATTGGGTTTGGGTCAAGGAATGTCAATATGGGTCGAGTGGGTAGGAGAAAATTTGATGGGTCAAAATTTAACTTTATCCAATAGAAAGACGCCACATAATAATTGTTAAATATAATAATTAAAAAAATATAAGGTTGTTAGTTTAAAGGGTAATATTGGACCAAAAAGGTTGACTGATGGGTATTTTTAACCCAATAGGTGGATGAGGGGTATTTTTAAACCTTTTCGAATAGTACAAGGGTATTTTTGACCCTTTTCCGTTGTTTCTTTATGAGTTGTTTTGTTTCTCCATCGTCATTTTTTCTTTTTCATACAATAACATATTTAATAAAATTTTATAAGTGGGATCTGTCTTTTTTGTATCTATTTTAATATGTTGTACTCGAGTCAAGGACCCTTCGGATATAGCTTCTTTACCTCCACAAGATAAGAATATGATTGGTATACACTTTTTTTTTTCAAACCTCAATTATAAAATTTCACTAGATTTGTTATTGACGTTATTGTTTGATCAGGCACAACGTTTTAGATAAAGAAGACGATGTCAATCAATACCCAATAAATGTAAAATGGGGATGATACCCTTAACTAATAAGGAAATTTGACATTCTTTTGGAGACTGATTACAAAGAAAAGATTATCACATAGTACATTAAAACAAATAATAAAACTTTTGACTCGTATAATTTTAAATTATAAATATATATAATATGTCATAATATATTTTAATCTTGTGATCTTTAATATAACATATAGAAATTGAAATTAAATTAAAATTAAAAAAATTGTAATAAAAAACATTTTTTTTAAAATGTACTAACACAGAAAAATAAGATAAATAAATTAAAATAAAGTATTAGTAAAGTCTAAGATATAATTGGCAGTGGGATTTATTAATACTAGATTTTTAGGTTGCTAGATCTCTACTTCTTCACGAGATCTCTAGTTCTGTGACTAAGACGTGCCAACATATGTTCGTTAAGGTGGCATGGTTTGATACGATATGACATTGAAAATTTCGATTTTTTTCACATAATTATTTATGTGGTATTAGGAAAAAAAATAAAAAAATAAAAAAATAAAAAAAGTAGTTGAGCGAAATTTTATGGTGTTGTAATCAGATAAAAAAGTTTAACCTATATAATAAAGTCCGAGAAAAATTTAAAATAATCTCTTATTTTTTTATTAAGACTCAAAATTATTCTTGGGTTTTTATATGGAGCATGAATAGTCCCCCATATTTGTAATATTAGTAATTTGGCTAAAATCATCCCTGAAGTATAACATAAATCTAAAGTACATCCTTGTGTTATACAAGTGAACAAAAAACATCCTTGAACTATCCAAAAAGTTGCAAGATTCATCCTTCTGTCTATTTTTTTTAAGAAACTCACCCCACCAACAAAAAAAGTGCCAAGTCGAATGAATATATGTACACATAGTTAAGCTAATCAAGTTAGGTGATTTTTTTAATTTTTAGAAATTGAGAGTTTAAATCATATTCAGACAAAATATATTTAAATTCTAAATATTCTTTGTAAAAATATGGCCAAATACTACTCCAACTTCAAAAATTTCAAATAAAATAATTATTTTTTTTGTTTTCATAACTAAATGCCTATGTAAGTTCACTAAATTTTCAGCATTTCTGTAAATTGTATAAAATGTGAATCGCATTGTATATATAGTGCATACGCCCTAAATATTTTATTAAAGAAAAGCTCTAAATAGTTGGACATAATATTTTTAAAATGATTTTTTTTACATAATATTTTTAACCATCGGAACCTACTGTATAAATATTTCAAAACTTATTATTGTTGCAAGTCAACTTACTTGATGATGCAAAAAACATATAAACTAACAACACACAAAATTTAAATCCTAAGAATGGAAGCTTCATTTGCTATCCATTCCTTATTCTTTTTAGGTAACTTTGATTTTCTCGTCGTGGCAAAGACATGACCAAAAAAATAAATTAAATTTCATTGGTTTCATCAGTTTCTTAACAAAAATATATTGAAGGATGATTCATGTTATTTTTTGGATAGTATAAGGATGTTTTTTGCTCACTTGGATAATATAAGGATGTACATTAGATTTGAGTCATAGTTAAGGGATGATTTTAGCCAAAAACTCGTTGATCCTCCCCCAAACTTTTGTCTATTGTTTAACAATGATTTTGTCCACAATTTTATGTGTGAAATGTTTCATCGTCTTTTTATATATTTAATAGAAATAATAAATGTATGTGAAAGAAGGTGAGAAGAAGAACACATGATGTTGTTGAAAGGAAATATTATTCCAGCTAAACTAAAGACATATTTTTTATTGTCAAACTAAAGAATGATTTTAAGTCCTAAGTGTTAACCTAAAAATAAGAGACTAATTTGAGTTTTTTCCCAATAAAGTTCTAAATATATATATATATATATATATATATATATTTATGT
This sequence comes from Solanum acaule, assembly GCA_036250505.1. Lineage (NCBI taxonomy): Eukaryota > Viridiplantae > Streptophyta > Magnoliopsida > Solanales > Solanaceae > Solanum > Solanum acaule. The sequence continues at coordinate 9,819 of JAJOOR010006448.1, forward strand.
AAGAAAAAAGACATAAAGTCACCACTAAAGTTGTTTCATATTTGCATAAAGACACCTTAACTTTGGAAGTGTCCTATCACCCCACACAACTATTTAATATCTTTGTAAATGGGCCATTTTGACCCATTACCTTGTCTGGGTTGTTGCCACGCACATGAGGCACGTGAGGTCGTGTTTTCACTATCATTAACCAGCTATAAAGTGCCACGTGTCGTTTTATTTCTTTATTATTAATTATTTAATTAATTTACATCATTTTCCCCAAATTTAAAGAGAAAAGAGTTGTTGGTATCCCTTAAATCGATTTCAACTTTTTTTCCAAAGCAAGCTCAACGATGGTGCTCTCTCTTTGACGAATTCATTCTTTTCCATTATCTTCTTCACCCAAATTCAAAAATCCAATTACCTTTTCTTCATCTTCTTCAACTTAGAAGATCCATTTACTTCATCAATTTTTATCACTTTTTTTCTTGTCACTTACTTTTCTTTGTTTCTTTTTCTTCTTTTATCCTCTCTTTTTCTTAAAAAACAAATGTGAACTCCATTGATTAGAGAGTACTATGAAACTCCATTTTTATTCTTATTTTTTGTCTAAATATAGAACTCCATTACCTTGCTTTAGTAACTTGAGAGTTGAATTGATTTTTTTTTGTGATGATCTAGTGACGGAAATAGTGTTGTAACAGGGAAGCATCATGGAGGCTACGTTGAAGGCAACAATAGCTGCTACTTTTGGAGGATTTACAGCAAAGAACAAAAGATTCGAGTAATGAAGGTTGAAGAAGAAAGAGGAAAAAAATGAAAATAAAGTTAAAAAATAGAAAAAATTAAAATTAAAATTAAAAATTAAAAGAATTTAATACGTGGCAAACAACAATTAATAGGTGCGTGATTGCACGTTTTTCTTGCAATTGAGGTTGGGTGAAAAATGGGATATTTATAACATTTTAAAACTGTTCAATGGGGAAATAGGACACCCACAAAGTTAAAGTGTCTTTTTGAAAATTCGAGACAACTTTAGTGATGATAGAAACATGGGGCTACTGATGTGGCATGCTTTGCCGGGATTCATATTTATCTTTTACCTCATTTTTTTTTGAGATTTTCCTCTCTTTACCACTTATTTTGTAATTGGAGAAAACATAATATTCTATCACATTTATTAAATTTTATTAAATTATGTAATAACCATTAAATATTTTACCATAAATATTGCTGAATATTTATGTTATACATATCTTTCCTTAAAATCTTTCTTGATTTCTTTTTTTTACGTTATTTTTCCCCTCTTCTTAATCTCACCATTAATGTCATTCATATCTTTTTCTTAAATTGCTCCTTTTCTTTCCTGTTTTACTTATTCAATCTAATCCAACTAAGTTAAGAATCTTACTGTATTTTTTTCTATCTTATTTGATTATGTTCATCAATAAGTTAAAAATGTAACTATATTATTTCTTTCTTATTTGATTATATTTATCAGATATTTCTATTGAGTTTAAGGTTTCTCACTTCATTAATATCCATGAATTTTTTTTTCCATCAACCTTCATTTGTATTTATTCATATTGAAAATCATTATCTTCATGCATTTCTATTATTCTTCTTTCAGTGTAAACTTTTATTCATGTACATTAATTATGATTTCTCACTTCATCAATACCCATGGATTTTTTTTTCCATCAACCTTCATTTGTATTTATTCGTATTGAAAATCATTATCTTCATGCATTTCTATTATTCTTCTTTCAGTGTAAACTTTTATTCATGTACATTAATTATTCGAGAAGCAAATTAATATTTTACCGATCTTCATAGAGTACATAATTTTCAAAGAGAACTATATTTTTCAATTCATATTTTTTTTTTGGTTGGTTTAACTTTGCACATATTGTTTCTTTTGCAGAGCCAAATACTCATGAAGCATAAAATCGAAGCACATAACTTATCATGATAAGACAATAATCTCTGAAGCACTATTTTCAGATTAAGTTTTTTAAAAAAGCTTTTATCAACATGCAGAGCTGTAAATTTGTAATTAAATATTTTTTTTGTTCTAATATAAATTTTATATTATGGTAAGTATTTCAATGAGAAATTTAGAAGATATAATTTGGTATATGAAAATCCATATATTTTTTATGAGGATTGAACTGCTATAAAAATATACAATTTTAGGGATAGTAAAGGTAATAAATAATTTTTTTCTAAGATTTATCATTATCTTCTCTCCTTTTTTTGGTTGGTCTTTTCCTATTTTCCCTATTTATTTGTATAATTTTAAAAAGTATTTGTTGATCCTAGGTTATTTTTATATTTATATATAATGATATAGTTAAGGAAATAGAAAGTGATCTGAGACCAATCGTAATATTTTTTTGAGTCTTTCTCTATTTTTTATTTATTTATGCGCAATACAAAAAATATTAATAATATCACTCATTTAATACTTTTAATTGTATTAAATATGCCATGATAAGAAGTTAAAACTCATTTTTTAAAATTTTCTTTAATATAAAAATTAGTGGTCTTTATTTTCATTATTCCCACAACTTGGTATTTTCATAACCCCAATGATTAATAGGCATAGTCATTATATTATTTGGTATTCAATATTGTAGGTTCTATAAATAGATATATTGTAAAACTTTGTAAAAATTATTATATTAGCCTTTTAAGTTTTTATATTTTCAGTACGTACTTATTATATTCATCTTTTAGTTTGACTTGAATAATAAAATAAATGTTATTAAATGGTGATCGGCTTGTGTATATGAATGTTGACAAGAGCTCGAAAAATTGTGCATTGATTTTATATTTTTTTTTCTTCTAATTCTTAATGATTCAGGTTGTAGAAAATTTCTCTTTATTTTATATTTTTTTTTCTTCTAATTCTTAATGATTCAGGTTGTAGAAAATTTCTCTTTATTTTATATTTTATACGAATTTTTTTATTGTCGTAAGTTTATAGTTTATTTTGATTAAAAATAGTATAAATTATTTTATATAAAAAAACTGTACCTCTAATATTTATATTATATTTAATAAAATTATTGGCGTCTTAGAAAAAGTAGTCATGTGTCAGATAAATTAATAATTTAAATTTATGATATGATAAGTTATATATATGCATATTATATTTCTTTGTATTAATGGTATTCTTGCAATAACTGCTTTGACTCTTAATAAATGAGTCATTTGCATATAGCAGCCGCTCACGATTATTGACATAAAAAGACAGTGACCATGAATTTAACACTTTTTAAAATTTTTTGTTCTTTAAACAAAAAAACAAATTGGTCCAATATTTTTGTGGAACCAACAAGACTTTAATTATTTCAATAAAAATCTTGATTGCTCCCGTAAATGATTTTAAAAAAAAAAATATTATATAAAAATATTTGATAAGTTTGTCTAAAACCATAAGTTTCTTTATCTTGTAATTATATTTTTGATTTACTTAGGAAATGTTTCAACAATTCTTTTGGCATAACTCTAATTTGCTTGCGTAGAAGGTCAATAAGTAGAATTATTTTTCAATGATATTTATATTCTTTTATTCCTTATATAAGTTATCAGTCACTTTTTTTTAATGAATAATTGGAATATGTTGCCAATAATGATTTAAAATAGGAGATTTTTATGCATGTAAAAAATCCCTGAAACAATTTTTTTTATTAAAATAAGTGGTGGTAAGCAACTGTTTGATTCCACAGTGCTATAAATTTCTTATTACATGATAAAAAACATTAAAATGAGACTACAGATATAATTGGAAAAATTGAACATTTAGTCCCTAATTATTGATAAATTTTGATTTTAGACCTTGTAGTATCTACTCTAGCATATTTAGTCTATGATTTAATTAATTGTGTGCTTTGGTCCAGCATTTTCTCAAATAAAACACTTCAAGCTTTTTAAAAGTTTGACCGAACATGCTATTAATCCGTTAGGAAAGGGTGTACAAAGCCGAGCGTCTTCAAAGGTTGCTGCTCCAGTCGCCTAAAGCCTTATGAATTGATTGTGGGGATTTAGGTATGTCACATCAACCATCTTCCAATTTCTGAATAATCGTTCCCAGATAATGCTTGCCGCGGGGTTAACCATATTTTCATGCATACTTCCTTGTCTATATCGAGTTGAATCAAAAGCTTCGACTGAAAGGTTCTTTGAACATCTACTCTTGAATCATTTGTTGTTGCAAGGCTTGTAGTCCACATGATTTTACTCTGGAAAAGCTCTTCCTTGGATGAATCATAACTTATACAAAGGATATTCTTCGTAAGAAAGATCAAAGAGTGCATTGAAAGAATCTACACGACTCTTGCCCGTCATAACAACCAACGTGTACCCTTTGTTTGCCCCATTAGTAAAGCCATAAGTTGTGGTGAATTTGTATTGCTACAATGCTACTATAAAGTGATTTCCATAGTTCAATTGAGAAAAGAGAGAATAACCTGTCAATTTCCTTTATTTTATTATTAAACTTAACAAAATTAAGCTTTTAACTCAATATTGTTCAACATCACTAATCCTCTATCAAAAATATAGATAAATACCATCATACGACACTCCCAAACCTGCCCAAAACCTAAGGACACACTAGAACACATTCTTCTCTAGTTTCCGAACGTCGTGGTCGTTTCTTGACGTTTAGACTTTTACTCTTCCAAACCAAGTCAATTGCATTAATTTAGGTTTAGATACATCATTTTAACTATTTTTAAGTCATTATTTATAAGGTGAGGCTCTAACTTAAGTCATAGAATTTCTGGGGTGTTACATGTACAACGTCATATGTCAACAATAAATTGATACAGTTTGACAAGCAAATGTAGATTCAATAATATTTCTACTGAATAGAATAAATTGTTCTTTCCTCACCTTGTCTTACATGGAATTATTTTTTTAAAAAAATATATAAAAAGACGATTGAATATTTCAAACATAAAATTTTGTACAAAAGCAATGTTAAAAAATAGGTAAAATTTGGGAGAGGACTAAAAGTGCATCAATATTACAAACATAAATAATTATTAGCGTTCAATTTGAAAAACTCAAGGATATCTTTGAGTTTTTAACCCGACTATTTTGAAAAAAAATATCAATAAAGTCCTAAACAAATTCTTTATAAAATTGACCAGAAAAATATGACCCCAGGAAAACTAATAAATGTACTTATATCTTAATAAAATATTATAGAAGAAAAAGTAGTCATGTATCAGATAAATTAATAATTTAAATTTATGATATGATAAGTTATATATCTATATTAATTATATTTCTATATATTAATGGTATTCTTGCCATAACTGCTTTGACTCTCAATAAATGAGTCATTTGCAAATAGCAGCCGCTCACGAATATTGACATAAAAAAGACAATGGCCATTAATTTAATGGTTATAAAAAAATTTGTTGTTTAAAAAAAAGTTAAAAAATTGGTCAAACATTTTTGTGGAACCAAGAAGCCTTCAATTATTTTTGAAAAAATCTTGATTGCTCCTGTAAATGATTTTAAAAAAAAAAATTATAAAAATATTTGATAAGTTTGTCTAAAACCGTAAGTTTCTATATCTTGTAACTATATGTTTGATTTGCTTAGGAAATGTTTCAACAATTCTTTTGGCATAACTCTAATTTGCTTGCGTAGAAGGCCAATAAGTTGAATTATTGCAATGATATTATATTCTTTTATTCCTCTTATAAGTTATCAGTCACTTTTTTTTAATGAATGAATGGAATATGTTGCCAATAATGATCCTTAATTTTACAGTAAAATTGCCTAAAATATTTTTTATTATATACATTAAAAGAAGTGGTGGTAAGCAACTGTTTAATTCCATAGACCATAGTGCTTTAAATTTCTTGTTACATGAAAAAAAATTAAAAATGAGTCTAATGATAGAATTGGAAAAAGTATACTTTTAGTCCCTGAATTATCGATAAATTTGATTTCAGACCTTGTAATATCTACTCTAGCATATTTAGTCTATGATTTAATTAATTGTGTGCTTTTGGTCCTGCATTCTCTCAAATAAACACTTCTAGCTTTTAAAAAGTTTGGCCGAACATCCTATTAATCAATTAGGAAATGGGGTATAAGGCTGAGCGCCTTCAAAGGTTGTTCCAGTCACCTAAAGCCTTATGGATTGATTGTGCGGATTTAGGTGTGTCACGCCAACCATCTTCCGACTTCTGGATAATCGTTCCTGGCTAATGCTTGCCACGGGGGTTAACCATATTTTCATGCATACTTCCTTGGTTCTCTCGAGTTGAATCAAAAGCTTTGAGTGAAAGTTCTTTGAACATCTACTCTTTAAACCGTTGTTGTTGCAAGGTGAGATTCTTTATCTTGCTTTTAGTCCGCAGGATTTTACTCTGGGAAAGCTCTTCCTTAGATGGATTATAACTTATACAAAGAATATTCTTTGTAAGAAAGAGTGCATTGAAAGAACCTATGCAATTCTTGCCAATCATAACAACTAGAACGGTACCCTGTACCCTTCGTTTGTCCCATTAGCAAAGGCATAAGTTGTGGTGAATTCGTGTTGCTTCTATAAAGTGATTTCCATAGTTCCTTAGAGAAAAGAGAGAATAACCTGTCAATTTCCTTTACTTTAGTATTAAACTTAAACAAAATTAAGCTTTAACTCAATATTGTTCAATATCACTAATCTTCTATCATTAATATATATATATATATATAAATATAAATATCTTACTAAAACTCTGATAATTACAAGCAAAGTCTACACTAAAAGTTCCACAAAAAGTGGTACTTAACATCTAACTTCTAGTGAATGATCTCAGTCCATAGAACTCTTAACTGTTACCTAGTATTACAACAACAAACCAACTAGTGCTCCAACGTGACATCTGAGATAATCAAAACTAGAAGAAAAAAACAACAACAATAGCTATAAAATGTCAAAGGAAATACTGAATCAACTCAGCTTCCTGTTGCTGGACTACTAAGATGCCCCATCCTTTCAGCAAGATTTTCTACATTAACTCCGCGATTCCACCAATATCTATGGTTTTCCCCTAATCTAATATCACACGTTAATTCGTTAATCCCTTTGTTTTCAACTTCTTGTGGCTCAGTGCAACCAGGCGTTTCTGTTAAGAACTGTTGCCAAAATACATCATTTCCCGAGTTTGATACTAATTCAGATGTTTTAGTGGTCTTACACTCAACCTGATTAACCTGATCAGATGGCTTAAGTTGACATTCTAAATTGACATAAATTGATGATATGACAGGACTCAAAGGTCCTCCTCCTAACTCGGAGGAAGATGGTGAATGATCGATAGGAGAGTTTCGTTTGCCAGAATCATCAGATGATGTATCCATTTCCCGTATAACAATTGGGGAAGGTAAAGGTTGTGTATGCTCAAAATCAGATATTTGATCTTCTGTTGGATTCATTCGAATACCATACAGAAACCGCTCCCAAAAATTGATTGAAGAATCCAACTTTTTAACCATTTCCAACTCCAATTTTGGTGCAACAGCAACTACAGAGTTAGTAGCTGCATTTTCCTCTTCAATTAAGCAATTCGACACTAACAACCGTCTCTTCTTGCTGTTATTATTAGCGCATTGAATAAAATCAGATGAAAATCCAGGTCTTTGTAGTAATTGAGCTAAAAGAGAAATCAATTTCCCCTGTCTATGAGCAACGTTCTGTAAACGTTGCTCCATAGACTTAATTCCACTTTCATATTCCATATTAAATTTCTCTTGATTCTCCGCAGATGACTGAAGCATACTGTTTTCTCTCTTCAGCCTCTCAATTTCATCTTCATACTCCTGTCTCTCCGAATCGGTCAATGGAGCCACTGATTGCCCTGTTGCAGAGTGGCTATGGATCGGCTTTCGTCTGTAAATATTCTTCAACAAATGTCTGTGCCCTCTTAAAAACTCCTCGTTCGCAAACTCCCATTGTTCAGGATCAACCTTTCTAAATCCCTGTAGAACAAGAAAATGAATTCCGTCAAATAACAAATCAAAACAGTAAGTTTCATATCTGAACTATCTGTGTTTCCATAAACATTTGGTGATAATTCAATCGAGATATTTATGAAATGAATGAACGATTTACTTACATAAGTATTAAGTTGTCTGATAAAACTGGAGAAATTGTTATGCTTAAAGTATTTCGGAAGCAAGTCTCTAGCAAACTCAGGTGGATTCCAAACAACGAAGCTACGTCCGTTATGGCTCCATGAAACAACTGGATCAGTATACACATCATCAACCAATTCATAAGTCTTCAACAAAAAAGGCGCCGGAGAAGAAGAACTTGATCCTCCATTACAATTATCCATAACTATGCTTACCATGTACACTCATGCACTATTTTTAACGATTAGATAAAATCTCGTGTGAATTGCGAAGATTATAATTTGAGTTTCAATGAGAAAGGAGAAGAAAATGATAAGAAGATTTAGATGAGAAAAGAGAGGGTATAGAAGAAATTGAAAAGGAAATAAGTATATATAAAAAGGGGAAAGGAGAAATACAGTGTTTCTTCATTATTTAGCTTGACTGAGAGAGGGTAGACGACTTGACTTTGAATGTGGATTGTGGAACAAGTTGGGGGAGAGTGGAAAATTTTTAGTTTGTGTATTTCCCTTTTTGTCCAAGTATATATGAAATATTTTCGTTTTTAGAGATTTAAATTATAAAAATAAATTAATTAATATGTATAATATTTTATGTTGATATAAGAAAGAAATTATAATTTGTTGTATTGTTTTAACTTTTCATATGATATGTTTAAAGTAGTTTTTGACTTTAAAATACTTTTTTTTATTTTTGAAAGTATTTGAAAAAGACAAAAAAAAAACTTTTAAATACTTACTTTTACGCCAAAAAGATATTAAAATAAACTAAAAGTCAAAAGTTGGATACGACTAACTAATAGTTTTGAGCTTTTAACTTATAAACTACTTAACAAAAGCTAATTCAAACATCCCTAACTAACATTTTAATATGTTTTATAGATTTTTAGCTTAAAGTTATACAACTTTTTTAAAAAAATTATCAAGTTAAAATCAGATGAATAAATCAAAATACTGACAAATTATTATGGCATGGAATATTCAACGGTCTTTTAGTTCGTTTTTCTTTTGACTATAATTTGGTTCGCTTTCAGCGTTCCAAGTTTGAAGAGATAATAAAGAGAGAGAGAGAGAGTAGAATAGTGAAGTCAGGGGTTCATTTATGATTTCTTCTCTTTTCTTTAATTTTAATTAAAACAGAGGCTGCCATTTTGACTGGCTGTTCTCTGTTCCCCTTTTAACAATAAGTATTATTATTTTTATTATTATCAATAGAGTGTACTACCCCACTTCTCATATATTTTAGAATCATTTTTTTGTTTATATTTCATGAAGATCTGAATTTAACTTGTTTATATCTCGATCATTATTTCACAAAGAGATGCCAACTTATAATCATGAGAGAAGGCATAATTCGCAAATGTGTAGTTTAATTTAGCTTCATTTGACATATATATTTTCAATTTTAAATTTGTATAAATAGATATTTCAATTTATATCGAATTAAACAAGTAGACATAAACGTCTTATGTGACAATTCATGTCATATACGACATTTCACATGGAGTCCTACATTTATTAAACTTGTATGTCTAATGTCTATTTATTCAACTTTATACAACTTTAAATGTCTAGATGTGTATATCCAAAATTAAAGGTATAAATACTAGATAAGATCAAGTTAAAAAATATAGTAATACATAAATGTGCCATTCAACTTGGTTTTCACTGACATCTATGTCATCTAACTTTGAATGTGCACAAGTAGACACTTAAACTTATATAAAATTGAACAAATAAATATATTTTCTTGTGTAGCGTCCTACATGACAATTTTGTGCCTTAATTGGCGTCCTACGTGTATTATGTCACCTAGGACGAATGTGTGTATTTGTTCAATTTTATACAAGTTAAAGTGTCTATTTGTGCACATCTAAAATTAAAAGACATAGATATCAGATGAAGCCAGGTTAAACAACACATTAATGTGTTTGTAGAAATTACTTGCAAAAGAAATAACACTCTGTATTGTGTGAGCATGAAAAGTGCGAAAAATATAAGGACATCAGCTTATATAGAAATGAAAAGCACAAATAAATCATTTGCATTGCATAATAAATAAATGAAGCCTATTTTCGTAACAAAATTAATAAAAAAAAGGAATATTATTTAAAGACTAGCCATATGCAAACTTTTCGACAAGATACTATTTTCGATTTCTAATAGGCGTTTCATTTTATTAAGAGAAAAAGACAAAGAATTAACATTAGATGATTAGTGTTAATAATTTAATTAAGCATGCATGTTAGTACTTAGATTATGAAATTATAGTGTATGTGGCAAACAGGTTAGTGGATATTCACTATAGTATATTAGGACTCTAATTATTCCTTTTACATGAAAATTCAAAGTTTTCTACATGCTATGTATCCTTAATTTTCTATTTTTTGTGTCTTTTTATTGCATTAGTTAAGCCGACAACATTGTCATTTAATCTTATCATTTAGTCTACTAACCAAATGAAATCACTTTTAATAATAACTAATATACTCACCCGGTCCCATATTCTCTAAGATAATGTGGTGCAAATCGAACTTCCACCAACAAAGTGAAAATTCAGATAGCCAAACCAACGTGCTTTCACTAACGAGAGAAAGTTTAGAGCTAGCTGTCTGAGTCATTAAGATTTTCCTTTCAATTTATTTGTCATTTTGCGAAATCAAGATAAAATTAATTATTTTTATCTTATTTTATTTATAGTATTAAATATTTTAAAAATAAATTAGATTAGTCTTATTCTTAAATAAAGTGCAAGTACGGAAGAGAGTTAAGGGTCAAATAATAAAATTATTTTTTATTTATGAATTTTTAAAGAACATGTAAAAGAAATATGCTAACTAATATGGGATGAAGAATATTAATTAAAATCTAATAAAATTCTCCATAGAGCAAACAGCTGAATTATTTTATGTTGAACAACTTATTATCGTAATTAATGACGTAACGTAATTAAAAAATTGGGTCAATGATATTATTTGATCAACTTTTTGTCATCATGTGATTAATTTTTTCTTGGTCGTTACTCCTTCTAATCTAATTTAATTAATAACAGTATTATCTACTCTTTTTTTTTCTTTTTTCTTACAACCTGTATGACCAGGAATTTATTATTATGGCAATAGACTATGCCACGTGTATGAAGTTGGTCTTCAAGTATATTTTTCACTTGTTACATGACTTATTATATCCCCTTATAATAAGAACCACAAATAATTTGATTGAAACAGTGGATATTACAAATAGTCCTCATTAATTTAAATGATGTAATTTGAATTGATAAAATTTAAGAAAATAAATTATTTTTAAATTGTAATATAATCATGTCATATATTTATATAGTTATAATATTTTAAAATTTGTAATTTTAAGCGTGTCATAATATTTTTGTGATTATAATCTTTACGTTAAAGGTAAAAATTAGGAAACATAGAGTTTTTCTTTTGGAATGAGAAAACATGAAGTTAATTTCACTGTCAAGAACAAATATTCTTTTTCATTTTGAATCTGTGAAAGTTTATGTTATGAATACTTTTTTCTACTCATTTTCCACTAATAGCGAAGAGTTTCTTAATCTTTTTTGTGTAAAAATATTACTACTATTTTATCTTTTCAATCGCTAAATTAATTAAAATACTGTCAAAAAAACCTTAGGATATTTTCCAATGAAAAATAGTGATTTTTTTTAAGTGATTCTTTTCAAATTTAAAATTATATCATTTTTTTTAAGAATAAACTTCTAAAAATGCACTAAACTAGTATTTGACAATAAATTTTAGAAATATAATTTTTTAAAAATTATTTCAAATATATGTTTGATCATAAAAATTCAATTATTTTCGAGTTCTCAAAATATGGTGTTGTTGCAAGTGCCAATAGTATCTAATCTAATTGTGGAATGAAAAGATCTTTTCCACCAAAAAAGTTCACTTCACACTCAAAAAAAAAATAAAAAAATCTACACATATCGTCATCATTCATATCACCATAACTAAAGTCCTTTATCTTAAATCTCACAATTGCTTAAAGAGCATTTGCATCTATTCAATATTCACATAGCAAGTAGAGAAACACTTTCTGTATTATATTCACTCTGTTTGGAGCAATAATGGAGAGTCAAATTGTTCGACGAAGAGTTAACATGATTACTGCACATTTAACTGCACATGATGATATTTCCGCCTCCGCTACTCATCTCTTTCCTATGGTACTTTCTTTCTCTGTTTGTACTCATAGTAATGTTAGCAGAGGCGGAGTTACAGGTTCGATAGAACTAGTAGCTTTGGCCAAGATTTCGTATTTATGTTTAAAATTTCACTTAACTATGTATGAATAGTAGTTTATTAAAAGTAAGGTCAAAAGTGTTTTTTCGAGAATTCAGAACTTTCAGATAGGACTTGTCACGAGCTAATTGATAGCCATTGGTTGTAACTTGTATTCAATGCATTGATGTTCTTTTTCATTTCATTTTTTAGCATTTGATATCCGTTTTACTACAGTTCTATCATTGATTCTATATTTGTTATCAATTTTGATTGTTTAGTGTAAATGATTAATTATAACTAATGAAACATTCCTCCAATTTGTACAAAGTCATAGAACTATTATTCATTTCCCCTGTTCTTTTAACTATATCTCTGTCCTTTGATCAACTCAGCACTTAATCTTTGTTAATTTTAGTTTTTGAGTTACGAAAAATGTAAGAACTCTATTGATGTGTGTTCATTTGCTTATGTAATATTTGGATTTTCACTTGCTTTAATGTATAGAGCTGTAGCAGTAGCTTGAATTATGCTATTCCGAGGTACGATAACAGAATGAACTATGCACGACAAAGTTCCAGTTCTCAAGGTTGTTTCATGAGGCCTAATTCAAGTGAACAGGTCTGTGAATTAGTAATAGAACCGTCATTACTTAGTTTCAATGAGTTTGTGATATTCGTTCTGCAGTATTATCTTTTTTTCATTTTCTTGCTTTGGGGCAGGGAAGCTGTACTGAATCCGCCTTGCCTTTCAAGGCTAACGATTGTGCAAAAAAGAGTTCTCGCGCCTTTGAAGGACCAATGTTTTCTAGACCTGCAAATAATACTACACAAGATTGCAAACACAATGGAATTGCTGAAGAAGCTCCTAAATTTGCCAGGCCACGTACAAGGACTAACGAAGCACCTCGTTTCCAATTGAAAGAAAGAAGAAATGAACTTGAAGCTAATGGTAAACATATGCTTTACTTTGATTGGAGTTTTTTGTTGTTGCTGTAGTGACTTTTGATCGCGTAATTGAGAGGTGCAGGCTCTTCTGAATGTTGAAAAATTCCCTTTTGTTTTTGCTAATACAGGGAGTGAATGGTCTCCTAGGATGGATGTTGCAGAATCTGGAAGCATGTACGTCGTATCTATAGAACTTCCCGGTGTCAATATAAGTGATATAAAGGTAGAAGTCAGTGACAAAAGGTAAATAAAATACAACTATCCATTAGTCTTTTGTTCCACAATCTGGAGTTGATTTCTCGTATAGGCACTCAACTAATAGCTTTGTCGAGGAAAATTGGAATCAAGAAGGTTGACTTTCGGAGATAATAACTATTAGTTGAGTGACCATCTGAGAAATCAAATTAGAAATATGTGAGATCAGCATGTGTTATAAAGTTCCATCTTCTTTAATGATGAGTTTAATTTGCGTTGGTCTAATAGACGCGTGTTATGTTCCTTGACAGCTTAATAGTTTCTGGAAATCGTTCAACTCAGTGTAGAGTGGCATCATACTTGAATGGCTTGGTATCAGCCTATCACAAAAAAGAGATTGTTCAGGGACCATACCGAGTTTTCTGGCCTCTTCCAAGTAATGCTAATAAAGATCGCGTCTCAGCTGAGTTTGTGTAAGTTCTCAATCTTTGTAATCGTTTACCTATATATCATCATGCTTAATGTTTTTAGTCAAGAGAAACACTTCATTACATATAAACTTCTGAAATTTCATGAGTGTAAAATAATGCAGGGACGGACTTTTACAGATTACAATCCCGAAACTTTGAGAAACATGGCAAAGACAGATATTTACGTGTAAAATATATACTCGAAGCAGGATAAGCAACAGAAGTTACCATACAACATGAACCATTTATAAGTACTCACACGCTATGTACTGATGTAAATTGTCATTGATTATGAGCTATACTTGTAATGCTACATTAGTAGCCATATATCAGTATATACATAAACCTTCATGTCAAGATGCCTTTTAAGTTATATATGGGGAAAAGGTCCAAATTTATATCTGAACTATGTGAATGATCCAACTTTCCCCGGACTCTCCAAAATGTTGCCACACCCTTGTTAGATTCTCCAAAATGCACTACTTTTAGAGTATCCGACACGTACCTATTGATATTTTTGAAGAGTCCGAGCAACATAGTCCTGTCTTATCTCTAGTTTCTCTGTTTAGCACCAGAAACAGCCATGTGGACGAATAATACTAAACCTTTACTTGATCAACGCCTGTTTTTCTTTCCCAAGTTTCTGCCGTCCCTTCTTGACTACTTTGTAGCATTTTATAAAAGCTCATTTTCAGCCCTTAATAGTATAGAGTGAGTCAATTTTTTGTCTAATCTTTATGTCATTCTCTTGGATGACTTTTCTATTTTTAAAGTCAGTCCACTCTAAAACAAGTACTACAAAAGAAGAAAACTTCAACATAATCTCATCACCAAAAGACACTCCCCATGAATGCTTCAAATCTATTGTTGATCAGTGCAACAACAGCACTAGCAATTATCTCAGTAGTTTTTGCATTTGACGACGAAAATGTTTTGAAACCACCTCATATACCAGGCTCCCAAAATCTCCTCACAGAATCCGAAATCATTCAATTGAAAGGAGCAGTTGGACCGGAGAGTATTGCTTTCGATCCAAACGGAGAAGGCCCCTATACAGGAGTTGCCGATGGACGAATTCTCAAGTGGAAAGGATCATATTGGTCTGATTTTGCATTTACCTCTTCTCATAGGAAGAATTGTACCCTGCCTTTTGCTCCTGAATTGGAGCATATATGTGGAAGGCCATTAGGCTTACGATTCGATACCAAAACAGGGGATTTATACATTGCTGATGCCTATTTCGGTGTCCAAGTTGTTGGACCAAAAGGAGGACTAGCTACACCATTAGTCCAAAAATTCGAAGGTAAGCCTCTGGTCTTCACAAATGACATTGACATTGATGATCATGACGATGTGATTTACTTCACGGAAACAAGCACAAAATACCAACGCAGGCAATTCTTCGCCTCTCTTTTAAGTGGAGATAAGACAGGCATGCTAATGAAATATGTTAAATCCACACAACAAACCAAAATTTTAATAAGAGGCCTTGCTTTTGCAAATGGTGTAGCTCTGAGCAAAAACAAGTCCTTTGTGCTCGTAGCTGAAACTTCAACTGGTAGAATTTTTAGGTATTGGCTAAAAGGTCCTTACAAAGGAAAACATGATACATTTGCTGAGTTACCGGGATTTCCAGACAACATCAGAATGAATCCGAGAGGGGATTTTTGGGTTGCTCTGCATGCTAAGAGATCAGTATTTGCACAATTGAGTGTTTCGGATTTAGAGCTTGGGAAGGCATTGTTGAAGCTCCCGATTACCGCGCAACAACTTGACAACTTGTTAGCCGGAGGGCAGCCACACGCCACTGCAATCAAGCTAAGCGAAGACGGGCAAGTTTTGGAGGTTTTAGAAGATGTTAAAGGTAAGACATTGAGGTCTATTAGTGAAGTTCAAGAGAAACAGGGCAAGTTGTGGTTTGGTTCTGTTTTGATGCCTTTTTTGGGACTTTATGGATTATAAGTTTAAGACATATATACCGTTTTTTGTAGGATTTTTCTTTTACAAGAATATATCGACTAGCTAGAGACCGTTCTACGAGTAATCTAAGGCTCATTTGGTGTGAGAGATAAAAATAAATAGTTTTGAGATAAAGAAAATAGTCTTGGGCTAAAATTTAGATGTTTTGTTTGGTTGACATGTTTGAGATAACTTATCCCACCATTTATAACATAGTAATGGATAAGTTATCTCATATATATGATGAAATAAGTTATCTCAGGTTAGTTAATCTGGAATAACTAATTCCCAACCAAACGACCATGTTAAATACAAGTCAAAGTTATGTCAATTCCAAGCTTCTAATATGATGATAAATGTTCCTTATTTTCCAATTGGTTGGAACTTCGAAGCCACTTGTATAAATTATAGTACTATCTCCGTTCACTTTTATTTGTCATAGTTTCCTTTTTTAGAGTCAAACATTTAAAAAATTTGACTAACATTTTATGATATATTTTTTCATTATATTGATATGCAAAAAACTACAATTTTATAGTATTTTTCGTATAGTTTTGAATATCTAAATTTTTGTTTAAAATATTGAATTAATGTAATCTAATTTAACTTTGAAATTAGTCAAATTAACTTTCGAAAAACGAAATATAATAAATAAAAATGGACAAAAGGGAGTATAAATTATGAAAACATATTGTCTAGGTAAAATTCACAAATAACCAAGATCGCTATTTGAAAATAAGTTCACGATTTCAAGACTCATCAACTAATCAAGATTAGTCATTTTTCATACGGAAATAATTTTTACATCCATCCATCTTCAAGTTAAATTCTAAAATTTTATCATCAAACGTATTTTTTAAAGTTAAACTCCAAAAGAAATTTTAAATGTTTTTATGGTCAAACATGTCCTATATAAAATACCTTATTCTCATTTGGATCGTCCTATGTGAGCGAGGTATCTTCCAATACTCCCCCGTCCCATTTTATGTCACTTTTTTACTTTGCACTTCCAATAAGAAATGATGTAACTTTACCTTTCTACTCATATTTAATGTTTTCTTAAGTCAATATAATAAATGATGAACACATTTTTAAGATTTATTAACTACTCTATCAAGGGTATAATAAGCAAAATATGGTAATTTATGTATAAATTTTATAAAATGACAAGTATTGTGGTCCAGCTATTTATAGAAAGAAATGACATATAAAATGGGACGGAGGGAGTAATTTATTGTGATTTCTGGTTAAGTAATATAAAGGTGTGAACTTAACTTCCAGGAATTTAAGGTGCCATTAATAACAATCTCCAAATTAAAATAATAGAGTTAATTTGCCAACTAATTATCCATTAGTATAAAGTCAACTCTTATAAATGATTACTGTATTTATTGTTAGTTTACCAATTTATTTATTTTCTATTTAAAGAAAGGTCTCAGTAATATAAGGTGATTTTGCCGGTAAGTTTATTTTTTTAAAAAAATTAAGTCCTCATATTTTCTGACAGTGACGGCAATTATCAGATCCAATGACACCGCTTGATAGATTCCTAATGCAATAATTTAGAGAATAAAATATTATTTATTTACATATAAAAATTATAAAAAAAACATATAAAATTAATTTATAAAAAACTTTAAAATAATTGCCTTCATTTTCTGTCTACACTATTTCATTATTTTATTAAAATTACATAAACATACAATACGCGATATATTTTACTTATGATTTGGGAACGTGTCTTACTATAATTAACTACACATCGTAAATATTTCCTCCATTTATTTTTATTTCTCACATTGGCACATACATTTAAAAATAAAATTGACATGACTATTTCCCACACTATTCTTATAAATTTATGTTTAATATTAGGTTTTAGAAAATAATTTGATAATAAGTAATTAATACTAAGGGTAAAACATGAAAAAAAAATTAATTATCTTTTCTTAATATGTTAAAAAATTTAAAAATAAAAATATTTTAAAAAGTAATAGACAAGTAAAAATGAACTAGAGAATACTAATGAAAAGTATATTTAAGACACAATATCATCACCCACTTTTGTTATTAAATTTGAGCAAATATGCAATTTTCGTTGCTTAATACTCCTTTCGGTCATTTTTATTTGTCTGTTTCAAAAATAGATTTTTCACTTTTGGTTTTCAATTTTAACATATCAAGAAAAAATAATTATTATTTTCCATATTTTATCATTAGCATTAATTAATTATTTCCAAAATCTGATACTAAACATCAATTAATAAGAATAACATAGCAAACTAGCCATATCAATAATTATTAATTATTTATTAACCGTCATATCAAATCCAATTATAATAAATAAAAATAAACAAATAAAATATTAAATAATAAATAATAAATTTCTTAAATATATTTGACACAATAAAAATCGCCAATTTAATTTCCCTTATTTGTAAAGCTCACGATTATATATGAACGGGTATAAGAAGCAAAATAAACCGCCAATTTAAGTCCGAATATTCAGCAATTAATGAACGTGGTCATTAAAATAATAAAATCTCCCTTTTCCTCATTTCCATTATTACAGTATTAATTTTCTTCTTCTTCTTCTTCTTCTCATCACAATTAAATTAAACAAATGACTATTAAATTATTAATTAATTTATTCACAAATCTCAACCTTTAAATCCTCCTTCACCTACATTATACCTTACAACATAACTATCCCTTTTTCCCTTTTCTTTTTTTCTTCTCCATACCATGAAAAATCCTCTAATAATTTTTCATAATTGCTTCTTCATAATCAACATTATTTTGTTTATCAATAATGTTGATTTTCTAATAGAAGCAAAACAAAACAAGCTACTACACCCTCCCTTAAAAAAATTGGGTGCAAATTGTGATTTATATGATGGAAAATGGGTTATAGATTATAATTATCCACTTTATAATGCCAAAAATTGTCCATTTTTACTTCAACAATTTGATTGTGTAAAGAATGGTAGACCAGATAAAGCATATCTCAAGTATAGATGGCAACCCACAGATTGTAACTTAGCCAGGTAATAAATTACATCTTCTTTTTCATTGCACTGTTTTTCTTATTAACTGCTATTCTTTCTTCGTTTTTATCTCCTTCTTTTGCTTGGGTATAATGCATGGAAGTAGTAATAAGGTTTGTGTACACTTTACTTTCTCAAACGCGAATGAAATTTTACTTAACATGTTATTATTATTGTTGTCGAAATATCTTTAAATATATATACATATAGAGATAGTAATTTTTCGATCGAATTGCCCCATCTCGTTTGTATCGAAAGTTGATTGATGTCAAGTGGCTGATAAAAGTTACTCATACTTAAAAACCCAATGCTTATGGTGAGGATAGTGGTAGGGAAGTTAGAAATTTAGTTAAAATTGTTTTTAAGAATTAATATATATATATTATAATTTTTTGATGAAAGATGATCAACTTTTCTTTCAAAAGCTGAAGAAAAGTATACGTGTGAGTCCAAATAAGCTATAATTAATTTCCAATGGTATAATCTCATTCTCTCTCAAAATCAAACTCTCTTTTTCTCAATTTTCAATTGTATATTCCTTCATTCTCTCCCAAATCAGCTTAAAACTTGAATTTACTTGTCAAAGCATTCAACAGTAGTTTCAATTTCAAAAAAGCTTGAAGCTTTACGACTTGTAATTTGTCCGATTTCATAGTTAGAGTTCAAAAATTATTCTTCAAATTCATCGTTTTTTCCTGTGTTAGGGTAAATAATGGCAAATGCGGACTTGAATAAGCTTTCATAGTTATGGTTCAAACATTGTTCTTCAAATTCAATTGGAATGAAATCTCATATCATGAAGAGAATGTGGGTGAATATGGAGTGATTGAAAAAAGGTTAGGGTTTAGAGAAAGAAAGAGGAAAATGAAAAGATTAAGGGAAATTTTAGAGTTATGGGGTCCATTCAATACTTGGCAGCGCGTGTAAAAAAACATTTTATTATATCTGATTTATGTGGACATGTCAGCAAATAAGGATGAGATAATATGTAAAAAAAAAAAAATATTCTGGAGGGTAATAGGAGTTAGGACCCCCGTGAAGTATGAGTGTCTAGTTGGAAATCTGGCTATAGATTTGGGGGGGAGCTTTTGGCCATTTTCTCTTCATTTTTATTTTGACTAAAAACTGACAAAATCTATTCTTATGTAATTTAATCTTCTAGCTTATACAAATGAAAATTCGGAAAACTTAAGATATATGGAAATTTGTATGTTTGATTATGTTTTATCGTGAAATTTGAAAAAAATAATTTTTATTTTTGAAGTTGAAAATGATATTTGAAAATTGGAGTTGCTTTTAGTTATGGATACAAATTAGAGTTGTTCTTAACTTTTCATGAGTGAAAAAAGTGAAAAATACCTTTTTATTATTTTTCAAACTCTATTTTTCATATTCAAGTTGAATTTCAGAATTTTATGATTAAATATGTTTTCAGTGTTCAACTTTAGGAAAAAAAAAAGTGAAACAAGTAAGTCATTTGCTTAACTACCTAAGTTTTCACTGTGTCGATTCCTTACTTTTCATTACTTTATAAAGTTCTCCCCTTTTCTCCTATCCCCTATACTAATATTTTTTTTTAAAAAATAAATATAAATATAGGACAGATGGTGAAACTTGTCTTATCTATATCGTGCTTCGTAAATATTCGTTTACCTAGGTGAAAATGTTTTGCTTGATAATTGAATAATTTGTTTTCGTGCATTCTGTCTTTTGCCATTTACGTAGTTGGTACTACTAAGTCCTACCTACAAACCAAAAGGTTCCTTTCTACTTATCTGTCTCAACTTATATAATACTATAACATAATTCAAAATTTCAAAAGAGTTAAACAAAAAAAAAATCGTCTATTAAATCGTTAATTTTTGTGAATTATCGTATTTTTATATAATTTTAAATATATAAATTATTTTCAAAATTCTTAAAGATAATAGGACTAAATGCACGATCAAAATTTAAAAAATTAATTCATGAAATTCAAACGAAATCATACACATTGGAACGATGGAATTAATTAAGATTCCATGATGAATTACTAAACTAACAAATGCGGTATTCCCGCCTACGTTGAGTATTAATTGCACCAACTCGTGATCTTGTGAAATCATTTATTATTAGAATTTAAGTTATTTATATATATCATAAATGTAAATAATTTAATTTTATTATGTGTCATTTCACATGTTATAACAATTAACAAATTAACTTGTTTTATTTTCAAGATTCCACTTTTATATTTTCAAAATGTATAATTAAGGAATTTTTTTATATAGTCATCTATTAAAATAACCATACAAATATATATCTTTTATATATTTAACTAGCCATTATAATTGTTTTGAACAAGCGATTTAGTGTGTTAAAGACCTTGTTTAAAATGGGAAATTAACTTAAATATGCACCAACACATAAAAAATTTGAAAAATGTATAATATATGTACAATTTGTGTTAATATATATATATATATACTGGCTAACGACTATAAATATTTACAACGAATATATAACTTTTCCCTCTTTATTTTGTTATATGTCTTTCCATGAAACATTAGTAAAACTATTTTCTTAAAATATATTTATACAATTATACTGGCTAACAACTATAAATATTTTCGGCGAGTGACCAAATATGTAACTTTTCCATATATATATGTGTGTGTGAGACGTCTGTCTGTCCCATGAAAAATATTAGTAATTTTTTGAGTTTAATTTTTGTATATACACATAGGTGGGATGGAAAGGACTTTATGAGAAGAATTAAAAACAAGAAGGTATTATTCGTGGGAGATTCATTGAGCTTGAATCAATGGCAATCTTTGGCTTGCATGCTTCATTCTGCCTTTCCAAGTCTTAATTACTCTGTCACCAGAAATGGACCACTCATGTCAACCTTTTCTATACCCGTAAGTGAATCGAGGTGAATTCAAAATTTAAATTTAATTAATTCGTAATAAATATGATTTGTTAAATATATATTCTTCTTCATTGCTTTCGTTTTTATGTACTTGAGTTTGATGCACTCGAGCCAAGGGTCTATCGAAAACATCCTCTCTACCTCTTTGAGGTAGTGATAAGGTTTGCGTATACTCGACTCTCCCAAATGTCACCTAGTGAGATTTCACTCAATATGTTATTGTTAGTATATAGTAGTGTTATTGTTTCTTTTGTTCATTTTTATTTGTGTAGTATTGATTTAACACACCTCTCAAGAAGCAATAAATTGAATATAATAGACTCAATATTTTGACAAGTGATAATAGTTATTAATAAATGGTAAATTAACTAGAAAATAAGTGAGTAAATTATTACAAATTTAACATAATACAGACAATGATGCAAATTTAACATATAATACGGGTAATTAAATGGTTTGACACATAATAATTGGATAAGTTGTGAAGATTCTCATTTATTTATTTTATAAAAAAGAAAATTTCCATGTATTGTGGGGAGTTGAATTTATGAGAGAAAGGTACATTGAAGGGGACATGACCTTACCTCATAAAGTGCAACACAAGATAAAAGAATCAAAAAAATATTACTCCACTATTAATTTATTTGTATTAAAGTTATTGAATTAATAATTTTGTAACCATTTAGATTTATTTTTTTTGTTATTGGATTATCGGTTTGGTAGTACAGAGGAATCAAAATTTTATATTTCAATTAATCAAATGTTAAATATGTACCACAAGGATCAACATCGATATTTATTGATATTTCAGGGACTGATACTATAAAATTTCAAGATACACACGTATAACTAATTCGAGCTAAAGATACTAGATAACTGAACATATTAATTAACTCGCTCTAAATCTGTCTCTAACAACTCATTTATCATCCTCTTTTGTGCTTAATTTCTCACATTTGTCTTTTAATATTGTCAATGTCAAATTGATATAGTTATAATAATTATCTCTCAAATAATGTTTTTTAATTATATTGTTGAATTTATGTAGTCAAAGCAAGTGAGATTGAGTTATGTGAGAAATGCATTGCTAGTAGACATAGTGAAGGAGAAATCAAAAAGAGTACTAAAGTTGGACTCAGTTGCAACTTCTTCAAAGCTGTGGACTGGTTATGACATTTTGGTATTTGATACTTGGCATTGGTGGCTTCATACTGGAAGAAAACAACCGTAAGTTTTATTTTTATGAAAAAATATTAGAGATTTGATGTCTAAATTGAGAACAACATATCAGTGTGATTTCATAAAAGAAGTCTCGAAAAGATAGAATATATGCAAATCAAAAAATTGAGAGAATATCGATAGACAGGGGTCCAAAAAATTGAGAGAAAATCGACTTTGTTTGACATTTTATTTTTCATAAAACTAATAAAAATTTGATGGATGTTTGTAAATTTATTTTCGCGCAAAAATTATAATTTTTCAAATTGTGTTTTTTTTTAAAAAAAAAAACCGATGCATTCCCAGTTTCTTATTATTATTTTTTTTCATAAAGTTGGTTGTCCTTGGTTTTAAGTTTTAACTGACCCTAAAACTAACGATGCACAATCCATCGATTTAGCGCCGATTTTTCTTTTAAAAAAATGACCATATCCGTCAGTTTTAGCTTGACTTTTGACCCAATTTTTAATAGTGAACCTTACTTCTATCTTTTCGAGGGAGAGAGGTTGTTTCAAAAAAATTAATGTCAGAATTGAGAATGAAAATTATATTAGTTGATTGTGGCCTACTTTGAACCCCTTCGTTATTTTCGGGATGGAGACTTAGAGAGAATAGGATAATCCTCATAATTCATATCTAAATCTATATGATTGACCTCCTTGAGTCGAGGGTCATTCAGAAACAACATTTCTATCTCCACGAGGTAATAATGATAAGCTCAGCGTACACTCTACCCCTCTAGACCCCACTTGATGCAATTTCAATGAATATGTTATTGTTGTTCACCCTAGTTCGTATTCTATACAAATTATATATTCTACTAAAATTGACACTAATTTTTCAGATGGGATATGATTCGCGATGGAAAAGTCCTACATCAAGATATGGATCATTTAAAAGCTTATGAAAAAGCCTTGATAACATGGGGTAAATGGATTTCCAACAACATTAATTTCAAGAAAACTAAGGTCTTTTTTCAAGGCATCTCCCCTGATCATAGCAAGTAAGATTTCAATTTTGTGTCTGATCAAATAATGTCATATGAATTACGATGTATATACTAATTAATGTTTTTTTTTTTACAGTGGCACCCAATGGGGTAAAAAACCCAACCAAATGCAATGCAAAGGGGAACAAAATCCAGTAAAAAAACTAAGTTATTTAGGAGGTGAAGATGAAGCAGACATATTATTGGGGAAAATTTTGAGCAAAACAAGAAAGCCAATACATATGTTGAAACTCAACAAAATGTCACAATATAGAGTTGATGGTCATCCTTCTATTTATGGAAACCCTAGATATAAAGGCATGGATTGTACACATTGGTGTCTACCTGGTGTACCTGATACTTGGAATCAACTACTTTATGCCAATCTCATTTAAATTGACAAAAAAAAAAAAATACATTATTATATCACCAAACATTTGAAAGAAATGACAAAATTATATATTACAAATATGTGTTACTACTTACTACTAGCAAGTACTACTCAAGTTTGGAAAATTTTTATTTTATATCTCACACAACTGAATCACCTAATAAAGGAAATTATTAAATTTACTAGTAGAGCGGTCTGTAGATAGTTGATACTTAAAATTCACAATCCATAAACTCGCAAAAAAGGCATCACAACAGAACCAATCCATAACTTTCCATCTTTCTCCTCAATGTCACTTATAGACCTTAATGTCTTGCCTTCAACATCTTCTAGAACTTCCAAAACTCGCCCGTCCTCACTTAGCTTGATGGCGGTTGGGTGTAGCTGATCTTCGTCCATTTGCTGAGGAGTGAAATGGAACATTCCAAATTTCGAATCTGAAATACTTGATACTGATCTTATTGCTTGTAGCGCGACCCAAAATTCCCCTTTAGGGTTTATTCTGATGTTGTCCGGAAACCCGGGCAACTCAACAAATACATCATGTGTTCCTGCTAAGGGACCTTTAAGCCAATACCTTAAAATTCTAAAATTAGTAGTTTCACTAACTAGCACGAACGATCTATTTTTACACAACGCAACACCATTTGCAAAAGCAAGGTCACCTAATAAAACTGTTACTTTTTTCGTTGATTTAACATATTTCATTAGCCTACCAGTCGTATCACCACTCGAAAAAGATGTGAGAAATTGCCAGCGTTGATACTTGGTGCTTGTATCCGTGAAATAAATCACATCACCATCAATGTCAACGTCATTTGTAAAGACTAGAGGTTTACCTTCGAAATTTTGAACTAATGGCGTTGCTAGTCCTCCTTTTGATCCAACAACTTGTAGTCCTAAATACGCGTCAGCAATGTATAAATCACCTGTTTTTGTATCGAATCGTAAGCCTAATGGCCTTCCACATATATGTTCCATTTCAGGAGCAAATGGTAAGGTACAATTCCTTCGATGAGAAGAAGTAACCGCGAAATCAGCCCAAAATAATTGATTTTGTGACCCTAATTGCAACTTGAGAATTCGTCCATCGGCTACTCCTATGTATGGACCTTCTCCTTTTGGATCGAACGCAACACTCTCTGGTCCAATCGCTCCATTAAGATGGATAATTTTCGATTTTGAGAGAACATTTTGAGATTTATCAAAGGCTAAATTTAATGAAACAATTTGTGCAACGATGATCAACAATAATATATTTGAAGCATTCATGGATGGGAGATTTTTTTTTTTTTTTAGTGTGATGATATATGCCTTGTTTTTTTCTTCTTCTAATTTTATAGGACATATATTTGTGTTTATATGCTTATACGGACAGACATTTAAACGTGGATGTCAAAGTCATACACAGAGAGTAGACCCTAGACAATTTAACTATTAATTGTGGTCAGAAGCACGTGGCCTTATATAAAGTAATTGGTTAGATCGATAGAAAAATGCATGCATGCAAAAAATTAACAAGTAGGGTTACTTCGTTCATAGTTAGGTAAGATTACTATTATTCGTTATCTACGATTTAAAGACGAGCATTTATAGTCTTTCGGTCTGATTTTTTCGAATTTCGATTCTACTTTTGTTAGTACGTAGTTGAGTGTCTT
This sequence comes from Solanum acaule, assembly GCA_036250505.1. Classification (NCBI taxonomy): domain Eukaryota; kingdom Viridiplantae; phylum Streptophyta; class Magnoliopsida; order Solanales; family Solanaceae; genus Solanum; species Solanum acaule. The sequence goes on from JAJOOR010006448.1 coordinate 35,991, forward strand.
TCGAAAATAATTTCTTTATCTCCATGAAGTAGTGATAAGGTCTGGTACGTATATTTTACCCTACTCAGACCTCACTTGTGAAATTTTACTAAATATATTGTACCGAATATCAAACTGGATTAGTTTGACTCGATTTTTTTTTCTTTTCTAATTCGGTTCTTTAGTATGACTTTTTTTTTTTACTTTTTTTTCTAGTATGAGTTGATTAATGAGTAATTTTTTTAAATTCAAAAGGGCTATTTTTAAGTTTTTTGTTTTCAAATAAAACTATAAAATATGAGTTCTATAGATTCACTTGTGAGATTTCACTGGGTATGTTATTGATGTTGTTATTTTTGTTAGTATGTACAAAATATCAAACCAAATTAGTTTGACTCGATTCATTTTTTCTAATTCGGTTCTTTGGTATGAGCTTGATTAATGGGTTATTTTTCTGCTCGTAAAATGAATTATTTTTTAAAACTCAAAAGGGCTATTTTGTATTCTGAATAAAACTATAAAATACGGGTTCTATAGATTCTATTAAGGAGTATAAGTGTATTTTAATTACACAATTTGCCTTTTTAATAAATTAATCTTTAACTTTTATCCTTAGCAATCAAACTTATTCCTAGCAAGGTATATATTTTTTAAGGATGCGGTACATGACTTGTGAAATATTATAATACAAAAATATAAATTTATACCTTTTGAAAAATATATTTAACGTGTGAGGCAAAAAATAAAGATCTATGGGCAAAATGCAAATGACCCGTATTAACGCTAAAGTCAATCTCAAATAGGTCAAGGGTAACTATTTTGAACTGTATTGACATTATTTATTGGTAGGCCAAAGGTAACTATTTTGAACTGTATTGTCATTATTTTATGGTAGGCCAAAGGGTAGCTATTTTGAACTGTATTGCCATAATTAGTTATGGGTTATAATAAAAGGAAAAGGGTCTAATATACTCTTCAATTTTGTTATTTAGAGCTGATATACTGCTCGTTATAAAAATAGTTCACATATATATCCTTATCCTTATAAAAACGGCTCACATATACTCACACCGTTATAGAATCAGCTCACATATACTCCTACCGTTACAAAAGTGAAAAAATAATTTTAAATTAATTGTTTTAACTTTTAATTTTTAAAAAAAATCATGATTTTGATCTTTTCACACATAAATTGATTTTTTATTATTATTTGAGGTTTTAATCTTTTTTTTTTTAATGTTTTCTTTCATTCTTTAGTGTAAAATAAAAATAAAAGAAGTGTGAATGAAAAAATATCAAAAAATTTGAAAAAATTTAAAAAAATAAAATTGCCTCTATATTGTAATTTAATTTTTATATTTGTAAAAAAATAATAATTTGGGGCATCTATAATAAATTTTATAAGAAAATAAGTGAAAAAAGTAAAGTTGGCAAAATAATAAATTTAAATTAATCGATGAATAAAATAAGTCAAAATAAAAAAAATGTGTGAGAAGGATCAAATATACCTCTACATGGATTATCTTTTTTTAATTAATTTTATTTTTAAAAAATTCCACTTTCGTTAGAAGAAATAAAATGGTATATGTGAGTCATTTGTAAAACAATAGAGGTATATATGAGCCACTTTCATAACGAGGGCATATCAACTCTAAATAACAAAATTGAGGGGTATATCAGACCCTTTTTTCTATAATAAATAATAAAGATAATAGTCAAAATATATACAAGTATTATTATTTTTGCGAGTTTTATATTTGAACTCTTAGATATTGGTATTTTCTATTAAAACTATCACCAGCAATTTATCAAAATGCTAACTGAGACAATTAGTGTTGTTGTAGTCAGTATATAGCGGATGCAGGATTTTCACTAAGAAGGTTCAAAAAATAAAAATGTAGTGCTTGAAATTTGAACTTGGAACCTCAAAGTAAATCACTAGATCAACCTCTAATCTTATGTTCAAAAAAGTTCTAAATCTATATATACACATAAAAAATTTAAATAATATTTTTATATAATGTAATTTTTTATCAAGGAAGCTCGGGTGTACCCTCGCTAAGATCCACCCCTGGCTGTAGCAGTGATGAAAACCAATATTTCTCTGTTTCAATTTGAAGGACAAATAGATTTGAAGCATTCATAGAGCATACGTGTTTAATTTTCCAGTGATGAGAATTATGTCCAAGTGTTTTTTTTTCTCTTTTTGTAGGAGCTAATTGCACGTATCAAGTGGATTGACTTTAGTACTGGACAAGTTAGTAGTTGTTGTCAGAAGATATTAAATGCATTTGAAATTTTTTTAATTCTATCAAAATATTAAATGCATCCATACTGAAGATGAAAAAAGTTAGTAAGATTTGAAAATTTTATGTAATTGATTATTTGAAAATATAGAGCTTTTTGGGAGTTTAATGGGTGAAAGAATATCTATTAATGAAATTCACATATCTGGAGTGGAAGCCTTAATTTGAATCCTTAAACTGAGGCTTGAAGGTGAGGAACTCTAGTTTCTTCTCTAGAGAACTTAGAACGTACTAATGTTAATTTCTGGGTGTTAAGCATAAATGGAAAGGTTTAGGTCAACTAAATCCCCCTCAATCCCACTTAGAATAGACTAAAACGACATAGTAGGCTGTATGCGTGAATGAGAAGGCTTAGGTCGACTAAATTTCCCTTAATCTCACTTAGAATAGGCTAAACGACATAGTAGGCTGCATGTATTTGGTAAAAAAAAAAACATTTATTTTAAAAAATAAGCGCATTTTTTAGATATACTTATTTTCTTGTGTTTGGTATGCAAGTAAAAAATATTATTTTACAAAACATTTAATTTGAATACATCTAAGACAAAATTATGAAGGATGGGGTCAAGATAGGTGACTGGAGTGGGGTGAGGTGGGTGGGGATTGGGGTATGGTGTGGTTGGGGGGGGGAGCTACTATATAGGGTGGGGTGGGTGTTTGTGAGGGTGTAAATTAAAGGATGCAATACGACTTGTTTTTCGTATTTTCATTGATAAATCGTTTTCTCACTACAAAAAATCGCTTGAATATGGGGTTAAAATAAGATCTTATTTTCAAGAAGTTGCTTATTTTTCTAAAAAAAATATTTTTAAATTTTTTTAACCAACCGAGCACGAGAAAAAAGAAAAACATTGTTCACACCAAACACACCCTAAATGTAAAATAATTAAATAAAAACCTGAATTAGTACACAGTATTATTAAAGCATAACCATTAGTCACGCCATCAAAACTTAACGAGCGCAAAACACAAGCACTTTAAATTAAAGCATTTTACTAGTAAAAAAATTAAATTATAATTAGATTACCAAAAAAAAAAAAAAACGCCAAAAATCCTGATATGATGACCAACATATTATTGTCCGAAACAACAATTCTTTTTCCATTAAATTCATAGAATAAATAATTTTACATATCTTTTCAAAATTTCAATAATGAATTCTACCAATTATTATAGAACAAGTCAATGATCACATTATTAAAATTTTGAAATATATGTCATGTCTTTCAAAACCCAACAAAAAACTACTTTACATTATTATGTTTAAATGTACATACAAACATTTAATCGTGAACCTTAAATCATAGAGAAAGTAGATACTAGACAAGTTAGTAGTTGTCTTCATAAGCCAACTGCCAATGTCTGCTATAGTTCCTTTTCTGATTGATATACATAACAACAAGCAAGTGGTATATTTAATAATGACATAATATTTATATAGAGAGAATAAGTGTGTCTAGACATCTACGATGACATAAACAGAAATTTCATGAAAGGTATCCAAATTTTGAATAGTAAACTAAAAAAAAAGTTAACTCTATAGGGATTCAATCTTACATCCTTTTGTGTACTTCTGCATCCAATTGTCATCGAGCTACTACTCACTTCACGTCAAGTTTATTTATTTTTTAATATCTTACAACAAGGAATTGATAAAATAAGATGTAACTTACATATATAGTGTAATTTTTTTGATGTAGTTTGTCCAGTTGGACACTCTGACACCACCGTAGTTGTAACGTCCTAGCCCGCTAGTGATATTGTCCGCCCTGGGCATAGGTCTGCATGACTTTAAAATGTGTCGATAGTTGGTAAGGTCTGCTTATTTATATATCCAACATCTCTCCTATGGTTTGCCGATGTGGGCTTCTTACTTAAGATGGGGTTTCACATACACCCTCTCTATGGACTCAATGTCTTAAACTCAGTTGAACTCAGTTGAACTCAGACAAGACTGACACATGAGTGACTCTGATACCATTTGTAATGGCCTAGCCTGCTAGTGATATTGTCAGCTATGGGCTTAGGCCCGCACGACTTTTAAATGCGTCACTAGTTGGTAAAACCTACTTACTTATATACCTAACATATCTCTTGTGTTTTGCCAATGTGAGACTCTTTATCTTAAGATGGGGCGTCACAGTAGCTTCACCCCCTGATCATCCAGACACTTCAATTTAATATAAGTATGTTTTACCAATAACTTCGAAAATGTGCATCTACATATATACTCATTTAAAAGTGTGTATTGCAGTGTTTATGAGGTTAATTAACTTAAACCAAGTTAATTAAGATGTTTGAATGTACATTTTTGAAGTTGAATGTTTAATTGTCAATTAAGATCTATCAAATTTTTTCTTGGTATACAAAGTACTGTGACGAAGCTAGCATTTGGTATTGTATAAAATTTATATATCAACACTTATAATTAAAGCTTTCTACGTAAAATGGACAAAAATATTGTCCATTTTGAAAGAAGTTAATTTTCAAGGAGATTTAACACAGTTTTTAGAGAACAAATCTTTATATGTACATTTAGTTATAATTTATTGAATTTGTATTAACTTTTAATTAGTGGAGTAGCATATCTATGATATTTCGAATTAAAATAATTTAATATCTATTTGTAACATTAAGAAATGAAAAAAAGATTTTTGAATAGTTTTTGCTATAAAAGACAAATCATATTTAAATGTTAAATATTGTTATAGGTATAATAAAGACGATCATAACAAAATTCAAAAAAGTGTCAAAACAAACAAGATTGTTATAAAGAGGTTTGATTATAGTTTGGTTATTTAGGTATATTTTAGTTTGTGATGGCTAGTTTCTTTTAGGGGATTCAAGATAAGATCTTGATTGATATTACATCCAGATCGTAGTAAGTGTTGTCTTGTTTATATTAAGGAATTCATTTATAAGGTAGCGTGATTGAATATTAAGAGATCGAGTAGAGGCGAAACTATTGAAGACAAAATGCATTTTCCATTTTATTCTCAGTAATAAATTTTCTTGAAGAGTACAACCACCTCAATTGTAATTTGATGTAAACTCTATATGGATAAGTTTTTACCCAATATTATCAAAGCAAAGCATGTACACTTAAATAATTGAATAGTTGTGAAGCATGATATAGAGGAGACAAACTTTGCCATGTGTAAATTAAGTTTTTTTTTAAAAATATAATAAAGTTATTTGATACTTGTGTTATTGAGACATAATAAAATTTAGTGAATTTATCGGAATGTACACAAGCTACATAAGAGCTTTACAATCATAAAAAACAGAACATGAAAAGTATAATTTATTTTTGTTCCATCAATCACGTCTAAACGAAAAGCAAATTATAAGAAAACTAAATGGAGTTCGGAACCTAAATAAGCCACAAAAATATAAAAGTGACCAAAACAAGCCACTATTTTAGTAAGTAACTAAAATAGGCTTAGTGGAAGAAAAAAAATCCCCTTTATCTAATATTCTAAACGTTTTCCATTAGTCTATTTTAATATATAACAGAACTATTTCCTACACTTTATAAAATGGAACTATTTCTTACACTTTATAAAGTGTAAGTTTTTATTTCACTTTGTAAAGTGGAACTTTTTATTACACTTTATAAAGTGGAAGAAAAAATTTTGTTTTACAAAGAGGAATATTTTTCATGTTTTTATCTCTTTATGAAGCTTTTGCAATGTTTGTCATACAAAATTATATTGATTTGACATATCATAAAAACGGAAAAAATTATTACATTATGTATTTTTATTTTTTTATTCTGAAAAATCCTCCAATCTCTATTTAAGGACGTTCAAACATAGTTGATAGCACCTACAACATAAAGTCTTCTATATTTGTTCATTTCAATCTCTAAAAAGAAAAATGTCTTCCAAACCAAAAGTTAGAGTTTTGATTTATTGGGATGATGAAATTATACATGACGGAAATACCGTTTATTATAATTGTCCTCCCAAACACAATGCTAAATATTCAATTAATGTCCGATATCACAAATTTCTTTCATCAATTTATAAAAGAATGGGTATAAACAGTACTGATTATAATTTGATTATAGTCGGAAAATACCCTACTTCATTTTTATCACAAGGACAAGTAAATTTTGGAGAGTGGATTATCTATAATGACGAATCGTTGATCGACTTTTTGAGGGTTCCAAATGACTACATATATCAAATCAAGTTAACAATACTTGAAATCTATGTTAGGAAGGAGCCTAAGACTAGTCAACAATGTTCTCCTTTATCGGTCGATGTCTATCCCCGATTAGAAAATCGTAATAGCGTTGATGGATTTCCAACAACTCAATCTACTGATTTTCCTAACATGACTCATTATCAAAATATTCTTACGGTCGATATGATTTTGATTTGAACGAAACTATCAATGAAAGTGACTGGTAATGCTCAATAATTATATTTCGATTATTATTTGTTGATTTTGTCAAT
>JAJOOR010006449.1:0-47310 GCA_036250505.1 Solanum acaule
CCATACTTTGAGAAAATCAAATTCCTTTGGCCATACGATATGTATTGAGCGGTCTCGTTATGAGGCCTACTAGCAAAAATATGATCATAAGTTTTGAGAATTTTTTCTGCTGATTCAGGGGAAGATATAACATAAGTTGGTACCAATCCAAATTTCATGTAGATGATAGGACCATATTTTAGAGAAAATTTGTGTAAATCATGAGTAAGATTTTCACCTAAAAGATGGAGATGTCCTAATATTGGAATGCCTTTTGGACCAGGAGGAAGTTTTCTCTTGTTTTTGATATTTAGTAACTCATAGAAAATGAATAATAAAATAAGAGCCAAAATGAATGTTGGCAACACAAAAGCCATTGCTAATAATAATAAGACAAATAATAGACAATATTTGCAAGTTTGTTGTATGATTTATGGGAAAGGGCACATACTTATATAGGAAAATAAATCATGTGAACGGCGGCCCCTCGATAGTTTACCTAGCTATTAATTTTATTGTGAAAAAAGAAAAGTCTATGTAGTACAAGTTGGTGAACATTGTGTCATAATATTATTGTTATTATTTTGAATAGTTTGTCATTATACGACAACACCAACTAAACAAAACCAAAAAATGAAACGCTATAGATAAACAATAAAATTCATTATTAATTTTTTCTTAGAACAAATTAGTATAGAGAAAAGATTAAGTATTAGTTATGTGCAATTTAGCAACGAATTAGAGATGAAATTCATAGCTAATAATTTCCATTTCTGTAGTAGTATGCTTGCTTTCAAAATCAGGGTGGAGCCAGCTTAGACTTAGACGTTTATCCGAATCTCTTTTGACAGAAAATTGTACTTTATCTTTTTCAATTTTTATATGAGTTTGTTTGACTTGACACACAATTTAAGAAAAAAAGAAAAACTTATGAAATTTGTGGTCTAAAATAAGTGGTAGATATTTGTGTCGCTAGAAATCATTTCATCAAAGGTAAAATAAACATTTTAAAGTTAAATTATTACTAAATATAATAATGTGTCATTCTGTTTGAAAAAGATTAAAAAAGAAAATAAGTCATATATTGAGACAAAATACAATATTATTTATAAATGGTTAATTTTTTTTGAATATATATATATTGAACACACTTCAGCTAATTTGTAAATTTACTTCTTCATATTTCCTAAGTTATAATTCTGGCTTCGGCTACTGTTCCAAATGAATCATGCAATTTGAAGTAAGAAAGTCGGATACTTTACCAAAACGTGTTCCTTAGAAAGTACCAAAGTGTTCAAAACGCAAACATAAAGATGTTTGACATTGAAATAAAATAATTATTTATGTTATAGAAATTGTGTAAATGTAAACTTTTGGAATTAGAAAGTAAACATTAGTAACTTATAATACTATCAGTTTTACTGTATAATATTTTTTAACAACCTGGACAATAATACAGTACAATTTGCTTTAATATATAGTTGTCACTTTGATGTCACAAATGACGCTTTTTATTATTATTAATATTTATTATTATTATTATTATTATTATTATTTGTTAAAAGTTAAAACATGAATACCTCACAACATCATATCTTACATTAGTTTATTAAAAGTTGAGCATTTTCTTGTGACGTGCATGGCAAATAAAAAGTAATATGAATATTAAACCGTTTGCATGAAACATTCTCTTTTTTGCTAAGTGAAATTGATCGTTTTCATTTATTATTTTTGGGATTAAGAAAAGCTTCTATATATCTTAATGCCTCTATGTACGTCAGTAGTTATCAAGAGCTATTGGATTGCAACTTAGTTTAATTGAGAATACGATAGTTAAAGCAACATATTGAAGTACTAATACATATCTTCTACAGCTCATTAAGAAATTAATATATCTACTCATCCCGCCTCAAATTATTTATTGTGAATTCTAAAAAAAATACTCTTTCCATTCATATTTATATGTCGTCCTTATAAAAGAATAAATATTCTTGAATACTTGTCATTTCATAAAATAATGCATAAATGACATTATTTTTTCTATTTTACCCTTAAGATTTATTGAAAAATCCTTTTGGCCAGAAAATTTGGCCAGAATGGTATTTTACCTTTTAAAACATTTTTACCCTTTTAACTTTAATACATTTTTACTAAAAAATGGAAAAAAAATCAGTTTATTTTAAAATAAAAAATATTATAGTTTTTTTAAATTTCTGACCAAATTCTGGCTAAATTTTCTGGCCATTTAGCATTACCCGAGATTTATTAGCCTTGAAAATATGTTAAGTAATTAATTCATGTTCATTTATTAAAAGCTTCACTTTACGAGACCTTAAATAAGGGTATAATGATAAACTTGCTTACTTTCTTAAGGAGCGTGAAACCTAAATTGGTGACAACTAAATAGGAAATGAGGGAATAGTTATCTAAAACTATTCATCGTTTTAGAAGTTCAACAGAAAGTTAATTATTGTTTTCCATTTTATTCTTAAAAGTTATTGTTCGTGAAGATTACAAACCTCTCAATTATGAATGATGTTGTAATTGTTCAAATAATAATAATAATAAAAACAATATGTTTGTTAGAATTAGTGACCTAGCGGAAAATAACTTAAAAACTCTTTATTCCTCAATTCTTTCAAGTCATTCCGGTCACATTCTTCTTATGCCCACTAAGACACGATTTTCTGAGTCAATTTAAGATTCAAAACTAACAATGTAACTAATTATAGATTCAACATTTTATCCATTTTTTTTGGAATAAAATTGTATTCTATTTAAAAATAGTATTTGACTGAGAAAATTTCAATACAACTTGATGTTGTATTTGAAATTTGAAAAACAACTAAGACCTTATTTTTACTTTTTCACTTTACTTTTAAATTTTTATTTTTTTTTAATTTTAAAACCAAAGTATTTATTTATAAAATAGCTCAATTTAAATCATATTTCATGTTCAAATACTAATATTTTACAATTTTTTTAAAATAAAAACTATATTTAGATTCTAAATATTATCTGCAAAAAATTGGCTGAACACAACTCCAAATCCAACTTTGAAAATTTTAAATAAAGTGATTTTTTTAAATTTTCATGGAAAAACACCTACGCATTTTAATCTTAAAAACTGATATTATGAGGTCAATTTTTTAAAGGATAAACACATACATCACTATCATATATACTAATTTTATCTCTACTTTCAAACAATTACATATATTACCACTTTTAATATTTATACCATACTATATATTATTGAAGATACAATAAATACTCATATTAAAACTAGGATTGATTGATTATCTTTACATTTAAACTTCAAAATTAGTATTTTAATTAAAAATAAATATTTTTCTTCAGAGAGTATGAGTTATGGTAAAACTCTAACTCTAACTCATCCTCTTTCCTTGATCAATCGAAATTTACTGAGAAGGAACACTCCATTAAAATGAATGTTCTACCCCTTGTTAACACACACATCAAATTCTTAGCCTTTGATTTTCTCACTCTCAAACTAATCCCCCACGAATCCACCATTTTTTCTCACAAGGGGAGACACCTCTCGCATGTAGAGACAATGGGTATCGCTGTAAGTAAAGATTTCAAGCCCAATAGATTTATTAAATTCAACATTGATGATGGTACTGGTTGCATACCTTGTATACTATGGATCAACCAAGAAACTTTGCGTCACTTCTCCCGTTGGATCTAGCTAGGCATAGTGAGCAACACCGATGAATCAAAAGGTGAAGCAAAACCCGCCGTGGTGAGATGCCTTGATTAGCCACAAACATAATCAGAAAGTTTTAATAAGTGGAGATTTATGCATGTATTGACACATTATTGATGTAACCGATACATTATTGATATACAATTATATGTATCTAATTTTTATCAGTGTATCTTATTAAGTGTTTATGTATCTAATGAATACACTGGAGATTTACATATAATTGGTAAGTGTATCTCATTAAGTGTGTATGTATCTAAATATATTGGAGATTTACGTATTATTGGAAATTTACGCATGTATTTGACACAATTTGTTCGATCATGTATCCGAGTCTCATCATATGTATCTAGCCTCCTTTCATGTATCTTAATATTATCATATATATTTGTTATGTTATTACAATGTATCTAACTATTTTCGTGTTTATCTTAGTTACATGTCTTTGGATATAACGTATGAAATTGATACTTAATACATCAAATTATACATATAAAAGGTACATGAAATAATATTATTTCACAAAATAACAAATGAAATTAATTAAACACAGATACACTCCTTGAGGTTAGTTTATATGTTTCTCATTTTTTGTCTAGAAAATCGGTCTCGTAACTCGTAAGATCAATTTTCTTTTCAAAAAATGAACAAGGAAATTGATTTTCGACTTCAGTTGGAGGTTGAGTTTCTACTAATATTTAGTGATGTCATTATAAGTGGAAGATTATGTATCTCGTTTCTATTAAAATGTACAAATAACTTGCTATAAAATTATATTGTTACAAATATAATTTCAGATCTCATCAAATATGAAAAGAAGGTTAGTCTTTTCATGAGATTTGAGAATAGTCATTGGTTGAATGGCCTAAAAGTTTGGTTGACTAATTGTAAATATGTGAAATTTTCATGAGTCAATAAACCACTGCTATGGTTTTTTTTTGTTTACACAGAGAAAAAGAAATGCAGTTTTGTTTACTAATTTGACTTTTAAAACAATTAGAAATGAGAAGGTTCAGCTGTAATTTTTTTTTTTTTTTGGGGGGAGGGGGTTAAGTATAATACTTAATTAATGTAATTGTTTGGGAGCTGATCAGAGTTATCCAGTTATTAGGAATGTAAGAATTAGTTTGGAAAATCAAGAGATAATTTATCTTTTTTTTTGTTTATTTGATCCTTGTTATTAAATACTATTTAATATCTAATACATTTTTCAAAGCATTAAATTCAACATATTTAAAGAGTAATATAGTAATATAACTCCTATTATTTATTGTTTCTTAAATTGTGCGCCAAACCAATAGTGGACAACTGCTGTCGGACAAAGTGAGTATTAGCTATGTAGAAATTAGTTGTTCATGTATTTATTATACATGCTTTACTTATTCAACCTTTCATCCTGCATAAAATAGGGATAAGACACAAATACCCTCTAGACTATGACCGAAATTCTAGAGACTCACATAAACTTAACTAAGGTTCTATTGCCTTCTGAATTCTATTTTACTTCGTAATCAACAGACACACCTAAACTTAACTAAGGTTCTACTACCAATTTCGACACTCGATTTGCAACCTGTTTTTAGTTGTGGGAGTTTTCCCCTCAAAATCAACTTGTTGGGAACTCTTAAAAACTAATGAAAAGTTGTAGAGATTCATTAGATTTAACGTTAAATCTTGAATAGGAAATGTATTAATTACTCAAAATTATAGTAAATATTTTAATTTGTGTCCTAATATTGGGTAAACAACACAAATTCCAATAGTTTAGTGCCTAATTACCTCTCTTCCCTTCAATTTGCATAATTACAAGTCCTACCATATTTTTCACCTCGGATACATGTATTTATCGCGTCTAGATACATGTATCCGAGATCCATGTTAGTCAGATACATATCATTAAGTTTATCTAATTAAAGATTGTTATTGACAATCATAAATTAAGGAGGAATTCTAACAATTATGGAATATTCTGGTGTATCACAACTTCTAAAAATAATCAAAATAATTAAAATTCTGCTTTTTTTTGGGAGATTCAACAAACTTTACACTTCTTCTTCTTGAATAATTTCGAACATTTTTTGTTCAACAATGGTCAATATCAAAGTTTTATAAATCCAAATACATAGTGCGAAACTATTATAGATACACTGCCTAACTACTCCAGATACATTTTCTAACTTGTTTCAGATTAAAGATAATTATTTAATATCATATTTAAGGAATTTGTGTATCTGATTTAATTTTTTAAAATATATGATATAATCATTAAAAAGTGGTATAATGAGTAATATTTTTAAACAAGAGATAAAATATGTATATATGGTAGTTAAGTATGTTTAATCATGTAGTTTTTCCAATATTTTACCTTTGGATCACCAAGGGGCCGGGTCGTTGTCCTTTCTTGAACTTATAAGAACAAGTAAATAACTTAACATTCAATCAAGTGCACCATTTAGTCATATTATAATTTAGATGTCAATAAATAATATTATATCAATTTTAAAAAATAAAACATAAAATGCTTAGTTTTACATAGAGATCACAGATTCATGTGACCTGTTTTAGGCTACAAATTTGCCAAAAATAACATATTTATTGCATAACTTGATATAACGAAGACTTACGTCAAAATACATAATATATATTTATTAAAGAACTTGATATAATAACAATTGAACGATTTACCTCAAGACCCCTTTAGAGTTTAGTATATAATTGTTACAACCCAAAAATGGATGTGATGGCACTCGTCTTATCCCATAAAGACGCCTAAAACCCAAATGTAATTATAACATGCGGAAGTGAAATGAGAATAAAAGTTTAACAACATAGAATAACACGGATAACATAACCAACTTAATTAAACCCCCAAAACTTCGTTGTAACATGCACAAGCCTTTCTACTGTATTACAATAGATTCAAAAGAAAAACACAAGTCTCAAATGATGCTGTCTAACAAGATCATAAATAGGAGAAAGAGGATCCGTTGAGATGACAAACAACTACCTCACAAATCTTCACATGAAGCCTCAGAAGAGAGAGTATCACGAAGACCCGAGCTCGTAACCTTCGCAAATGTAGAAGCAAGGGATGAGTACCAAACAATTCACGGTACTCATCAAGCAAACATCTAAACACAAAACTAAGAATATATAATATGGGTACTCCTTACACTACAACCGAACCTCCACAACTACAACCTGCATAAAACCAGTCCAGCAACACACGAGATCAAGTTCATCAATCACAAGTTCCAAAGAAAGGCACTCACAAGTTCACAATTGATAAATATATACTATGCAATGAAATGCAATGCAAAGTATAGTGATTCATGTCTAACCTAACAATACACACCCGATGTCTCTCAGATCCATATGAGACATATATATCCATGCATCTGTCACGACCCTCGATAATAGAAAATATCGCGGTATGCGACACGTCCTCGAATCATAATATTCGTCGCGGCATGCGGCACATCCCTTGAAATGGGATATACTATTTAATTTCTTATTATCCTTCCTCAGTTCACACAACACTTGTTATAATCGTGTCTCAGAACCAATGCAATTAGGCATGTTTACACAAATAATGAAAAGGTGCCTATTTTTATATCAATGCACAATTCACAACAATACAAACGTGACACAACATCAACAAAGAATCAATAAACCCTTCCAATCATTCTTAACACATCACATATCAATATATAAATCAAGTTGTCTTTTATTACCCATTTTTCATTATTAAGATCATTCAATATGATCAAGTAAATCCATCACCAAGTCCCATAACTCTACAAAACACACAATAAGGAAATACACGATTTTATACACTTAACAAGGGTCTAGAAGTCCACTTGCCTCAAATAACCGGACAATCATTTCAGGATTTAATCCTTCCCCTTTTATTGGGCTTCCAAATCAACACAATTTATTCAAATAAAAAATCACAATAAGATTTCGAAACTAACAACACCTATATTACTATATGTCTATCCTAGACCCAAAAACCCACCCAAATTACTACTATTAGAATTGTGAAGAAGCATACATGTGATGGGAACATGTGTGCTTCTTGGAATTAAATTTAAGATAAAAGGGTAATTTTGTCCTTCAAATTTTTTCACTTTATAATTGTATGTTTTAGATAACTTATACTAAAGTTACATTGGGTGTACATTTTTCTTCACGGAAAAAAAGGGTATTACATCTTTGCTTTATCTTAAATTTCCATATCCAACCTTCAACTTTAATTTAAAATATTATTGGCAGTAGATGTAGGCAAAGGCGAACCCAAAATTTGAAGATTTCGGGTGCACTAATATTATCTTAGCTTAAATATGAGCTCTAAGATAAACTTAAAATAAAAATAATGAAAATATGGTGTAGCTGGATTTGAACTCAAGTCTCGCAAGTGGTTCCTTTGGCTTGAACCAGTAGCACAACACTACTCTTATGCTACTCATGGGTGCACTGTTAATTATATCATAATTTCTGTCAGTTTCTCAAGATTGATATACATATATACACATGATTTTTTCCGAATCTAACAAATGCACATGCACCCCCACCTTATTGGGGGGGGGGGGGGTCCGCATCTGGATGTAGGCATTAGAAATCCTTGATCTTGGCGTGATCACGTGGCTTCACCGAACTTTACAGTATCATATTTTTTGATTTATTATATATTTAATAATTATGTAAAAGATAGTATAAATCATAATAATTGAATTTTAATTACCAAAAAAATATATAAAGGGTGACTCAAAATTTCATCTAAATAACATAAATTGGAATATAAAGAGTAATATTTATTATCTTAAAATTACAAAAAAAAGAAGAAGATAAATCACAATAATTAACATCTTAAATATGTAAAAACCTCATAGAAAATTGGTTGACTCTAATTATATCCGCACCACATAAATTGAGACAAAGGGTATTATATATATCCAAAAATAATTATAAAAAACTTGGTTAAGCCTCAAAATTCCTCAAAATTTCATATATTTCACGACCCAGACCGTCGTGATTGGCACCCACACTAACCTTCTGGTGGGAGAACCATTAATACAACCTGACTAAGCAACTTAATCAAAAACTAAGTATTTAAAGATACAAAAGCAGGTTTAAATGTCTAAAGAAATATGGAGTTTCCATAAACTCCAAAAGTTTTAACAAAACAACTAACGAACTGTTGCGGAAACAACCCCTAGAACCTGAAAGTCATTGTACCAAAAATTCAAGTCTAAGAGAAAAAGGGTACAACCCAAAACTAAACATAAGCAATGTCTAAAAACATAAATAGTCTAAGTCCGAAAAGAGTGGACTAAACTAAGGATGGATCCATGACAGCCTGGAAGAACTGGCTCACTCTTGAATCTGGTCTCGATCAGTTATTTCCTAGCTGAGGTTTATCCGTAGCCGCCTGAAGATGTCATGTACTCAACAAAGAACGAGCAAGTACAATATCAGTACACAACCACAGTTTACTGGTAGGATCACGCGGTTATTTCGGTAAGCAAAATACACACAAGCAATTACAGCACAGTAATCATATACATACAGAATACATGGATCAGTTATCAATTCAAGCGCAACATACAGTTCCCAATATTAACGACAATACACATGAATGTAATAATCACAATGGTTCTCTCATGGAACCCACACCCAAACTGTTAGTATGTCGGAACGTGACACCCGATCCAATGTATGTGTCGAAACGTGACACCCGATCCAATATATGTGTCAGAACGTGACACCCGATCCAATGTATGTGTCGGAACGTGACACCTGATCCAATCAAAACAACCACAATCACAATCACAATCACACCCATAATGAACAATACTCATAGTCATACAATCAAGTAATGGATTCATGACATGTAATTGTTCATATACATATACTCATTTGCATTAGATTTGAGTTGCATTCCTTATTCTCATACATGTATGCATACAATGTAGCAATTACTAACATATATCACACAAACAGGAAATCAAACCATCACCTACCTCGAAACCAAGCTTGACTCCTCTTAAGACACTTGAGCCTTCCCTTTCCGGATTCTTTCTGCTTGTTCTTGGTCTAAAAATAATCAATTAACGTAAGAATCAATAAACGAGGCCTAATTTACTCGGATAATAATCAATCTATCTATCCATGGCCAAACCCAAGATCCTAATGTTCAATTAGGGCTTTTCCCACCATTAACTTCAGGCCAAAACCCTCCCCCAATGATCATTTCCCAATATTCTAAGGTCTACGAATCAATTTACGGATTAGGGGAGTAGAAATCTTACCTTTAGCGTTAGAAAACGTGGGAAATTGGTCAAGAACTATTATGGGTCGTCTCTTAGCTCTCAAGAATGAAGTTTGCATAAAAATAACGAAATTGGGGTTTTTCCCCGACTTAAGTCGCGACTGGCCCTCTATGGCGGACCCCATCCCGCCACAGTGGCCCCGCCTTGGCTGCTTGCACGGAGAAAGAGAGTCAAAATTTGAGTTCCAAACTCCCATTTCGCAACACACCTTCCACTCTTGACTTTCACAAACTACCTGCTCACGTTAAGATCAATTTCGAGAGTTCTATTCGCCCGAATTCAATTTCGTAAAGCAGTACAGACTCCCTAACATCTTGGCTATCCACTCATGTGATAAAATTTATAATTAATTATCTCATTCATTACCATATTTCCTAAATCTCACCTGACTCAGATTTCGTCCAAATCTAGACTAGGCTAGGAATTCCCAAGTTACTACTCAAAACTTTTCTGGCCCAAATTCTTTCCCCATTGACTTTTCTATAATGAGAACAGGTCGTTACAATATATATCACATAAATTGAGACAAAAGAAATAACATGTATAATATGAAAATTGCGTAAAAAATGCAAAAAATCATAATAATTAACAACTTAAAATAATTTTAAAAACAAATATTTCTTAAAAAAGTACAAGGAATTACAATAATTAAAAATTTAATTTTTTTTAAAAATTCATACAAAAAAATTGATTGGCACTCCAAATTTTATTTGTGTAATATAAATTGGGAAAGAAAAAAGTAACATATATTGGGTTTGTGCTGACACATGGTATATATATATATATATATAGAAGAGGCTATGTAACGACCTGAACCGTCGTTGTTTTGGCAAAACCAAAAATTCAGGAAAATTCCGGGCCATTGTCCCCCAGAGTGGGCCAGTTGCCACTAGGGCGGCGGCGCCAAGGCGAGGTAAGTTGGCGCTAAAACGGGATAGGTGAGGCAGAATGTAAATAACGTGAATCCTTATGTCCTCCTTCTTCCTAAAATACCTAAATTAGTCATAAAACACCCTAGAAACCCCAAAAAGCTGCTCCAAGCTTGGGAAAGATAGAGAGAGAGATTTCTAGCGAAAGGATGTCGACGTATTGTGGATTTCTGGTCAAGATCACCCTCACAAGTTTCGAAAGCAAGAGTCTAAGGCCAAACTCCTTGCATTTGCTTGGCGCCTAAGTAGGCTAGGTTTTATGAATTGAGTAGTTATAAATCTGTGTTCGCTGCGTAATATATGTAATTCAATTGTAGGAATTATGCGTAGGCCTTCGCGCACCGAAAGAAATACGACTAAACCTTAGGAAGAAGCCTTAGATGATGAACTAAGGCTAAGTAGGGTTGAATTAGTGTCTACATGAGATTCGTCAATGAGCAGTTCATTGGGATGGTTGTGATCCTATAATTGTGTGTTGTGGGTTGCTCTTGTTTCATTGTAATACGTGTCTGTATGTGAGCGAAACCTGTTGATCACACCTAATGTGAACAAGTATGTATGAAGAACTATATATTATGAATCATCTATTGTTGTATGATTGTGATGATATGCCTTGTGGTTGTGATTGTGGATCGGTTGCCACTTTTCGGCATAACTAACTAGGTCGGTTGCCACATTTCGGCATAAATATGGGATCGGTTGCCACGTTTCGACATAATCTTTGGATTGGTTTCCAAGTTTCGGCATAATCTTTGGATCAAGTACCACGTTTCGGTATGCACACAGATTGGGTTTGGGTTCCATGAGAGAACCAATGACTTGAAATAATTGTAGGCCTTGAGAATTGTGAAGTAGTACCTTGTTCATAATGATAATTGATATTGTATTTACCAGAGTTTTTGTATGGTTATGGGGACTTATGTTTGATTGTTATTCTATGTTGAGTAACTTGATATGTACCTTGAGGTGGAGTGATACAATACGTGGGCAGTGAACGTTGCAAGAGTTGTTAATGACCGGGTAAAAGGTGTCGTGTGTTGTAATGGTAAGGAGTGGGGGTAGTGTACATGATGGAAGTGTTTAGGTGGATATTC
Organism: Solanum acaule; assembly: GCA_036250505.1. Lineage (NCBI taxonomy): Eukaryota > Viridiplantae > Streptophyta > Magnoliopsida > Solanales > Solanaceae > Solanum > Solanum acaule. Next base: position 12,065 of record JAJOOR010006449.1, read on the forward strand.
CACTTTGGAGAAAGGGTTTCGTGGATTGTAGGAAGCTTGATGTGATGTACTATGTGGCCATGTCTGGGTAATATGAAAAGGTAGTAAGGGTGTGACGTGAGCAGTTAGTTGGGATGTTTGTAGTTGTAATTAGGGAATTTTCTATGTGTTAGAATGGTTAAGCTATGATCAAGAACCTAGTAAGTAGGTTGACATAGAAGGTAGTTGGTAGTAAAAGTACTAGTGTAATTCTGGGGTATTTGAGAAAGGGTAAGGGTGGAGAAGTGAGTGGTCTTGTTATATGTTCTTATTAGTTGATTTCTTATGTTATGTGGTGGGCGTCGGGTTGACCGATGATGCTTACTAGTACGTGTGTTTTGTACTGATACTCTTGTTATGTCTTTTTGACATAGTCTGGATGCAGGTTGGTGATGTTTCATTAGGTTAAGACATAGAAATCTCCAGCAGCTTATACTTTTCCTTCTGCATAGTAGGAGTTGTGTCATTTATTATATTGTCCAGTTTGTACTCTTAGTAGCTCTTGTACCTGTTTAAACTATATCCCTGGGGTGTTTATTTCTTACGAGTCTTAATCTTGAGTCGTTTTAAACTCTTGTTTTAAATAAAGTTTCATTTATGTCCGTTTCCATTAATTTTTCCGTATGTTTAAAGTTTGGGATATGAGGGTTCTCCTACTTAGGTATTAGAGTGGGTGCCCGCACGACCCAGTGGGTTGGGTCGTGACAAATTGGTATCAGAGCCCAGGTTACCGGTCTCCTAGTACAAGAGCAAAATGTGGACTAGACTCCTGCAGATTGGTGTGTTGACATCTACATCTAATCTTTAGGAAGCTATGAAGCATTCTAGGAAGTTGTCACATCTCCTCTCCTTTCGTGCGAGTGTCGCTTATGGTATGAGTTGAGTCCAATTAGTATCTCCCGATTCCAATTGGTATTTCAACAAAGTGAACTAGATATCGTGGTTACGACTGAAGGGACACAAACAAGGTTAATTGGAACTGAGAAGGTTCCAATTGGTATCTGGCCTTAGGGGCTGTGTAAGGCATAGATGATCCGTAATAGTCATCTATGGAATGAACAAACTAATTAATAATTTGGGCTTGTCTATGAATTGTAACTTGATATATGTGAATGTGTGCTTCTTGTTTTCCTAAATTAACTGTGAATGTGAAGGTGGTAATTGCTTGACTGTGACGATGTGGTTATGGGCACAATAAATGCGTGTGTAAACCTTGATATGTGCGAAGTGTTGGCTAGTTGTTGAAATTATTTAAGTGTAACTACTCGAGTATCGTGAAAACTGTTGAGGGAAGAAGTCATAACTAAGTTGGTACGAGAGTCTAGATAAATTACGTGCTGATTCGTATGACGGAAATCTCGACGTGCGTCGTAACCATCAATTAATCCTGTGAATGTCTGGGTGTAACGTTGAATTAATGAGAACGAGTTGGATGCCGTGTCGTTAAGATTGCCTCAGATTAGCTAATGATTTTCCTAGCGTTGAGGTTTATCTTAGAATGTTTGGTTAAGCTGGGAACCTTGGGGAAATTATAGAAGAATGAAAAGAACCCATAAATTATTGGCCTAGGTTCTGGTCCCGTCGGAGCCGTTGGGGCGGGATTATTCCCGCCATAACGAGACCGCCAGAGCGGGACAGGGCGAGGCAGAACCTCAACCCAGTCTCCCCTATTTTTCCTAAATTCAATTTTCAACCCAGAATGGGATCCGAACAAATCCTTGCAATCTTTTCAGCATTCAACAATTCGAGAATAGATTATTAAACCTAGTAATTAATTAAAGGCTGTGCAAAACAACAAAAATCAGCATCCATGTACTACAGAACTTAGGAAAGCAAAATGTAAAAACAAAGTGTCTTAAAAATTAAAATCCAAGGGGTAAAATAGCAACCCAAATCAAGAACCCTCAGACTGGGTAGTGTCCACATCAGAGTTTAGATCCTCTGGAGGTACCAGGCCAGTAGATGCCTCGTCCATAAAGGTAAAGTGCTGAAGTCCCCTTTCTCAACCCGGGAAAGCTCCTGACCAGGGGCAACGCAGGTGGATATAGTTCGCACGTTTTTCTATATCCGGACCAATAGGCGATCCCTCTCCAGATCCTTCCTCCTCTCCTGACGCAACTGGCGGCAGAGCATCTCGACCTCGAGGGCGATGCTGGGTGGCCACGGAGTGAAGTCAGCATATGCACTCCCCAATCTCTCCCGGACGACAGCCAGATCCTCCTCGACGCGTGCCTTGTCACCCGAACCCGCAGCTGCCCTACTACTGCTAGCCTTGCCGGTCCTCCTCATCTTGCTCCTAGAAGTAGAACTTGCTCTAACCAAATGAGGGTGAATGGGTGGATCCATAGGAAGTACCTCGTCAGCATCAAATAGTGGCACTCCCGCCCGCTTGCACAAAAAAGTGATGAGACCAGGGTGAAAGAACGTCTTCTTGTTACCTCGGTAGAACATCTTTCACGGTGAAATAATTTTCCCCCCCACGTTCAGCTCTCTACCCTGTATGGCGCACGCCACCACCAAGGCCCGATGAAAGGTCACGTCGGTGCGGTTGCCCGACGGGCGGATCTTCCTAGTGACAAAATGTAGCCATCTCTTAGCAACGGTGACTAATCCGTGCTAGTAATACCCTCCACAGTAGCCCAGGATACCTGATCCTGGCGCGCAGGCTCAACCAGAGTGTCTCTCAGCCACTCTAGATCCATCTCCCTCAGTTTGGCCTCGTACTCAGCGTTCGAGACCTCTGGCACCTTTAGCGCCTCATTAATTGCAGTAGCGTTCAGAGGAATGTCAACTCCCTTGATATGGATGACGGGGTGAGAGTCGTCCCATCGCACAGTAGGCAGGATGGTGTAGAACTCCCTTACCCAAGTGGAAAGTGCATCTGGGGGAGCCTCAGTCAGTGGAACCCACACGAACTCTACCAAACGAGCATAAAAGGTATGCTCCTTCTCCTCTAGTCGGTGCAACACAAAACCTCTTTTGCAACAGAATCCCGTGTTGCGGGTGTCGTGATGTCTTTCCCGACTCGCGACATCGGGGAATCGGATGAAAGGTAAGTTTTCTTCATTCTGACCTGCCATTCAGAGAGACTGTAATAAGTTGAGTATAAGTTAGAATACGATAGGATAGTGAGATTAACGCTAAAACAAGAAGAGGGAAATTTTTGGGTTAAGGGTACATGCCACTAGTCTGGCGTATCCCGCCACAGCGTGGCGGGATTATGAAGGCTGCTAGAGCGGCCTTCATCTGAGACGAACACCAGGCGCGATAATGGAGCCTCTTTGTCCCAAAACCCTTTTTTTGATAGAATTTCAGCAGATCAGAGTATATAAACTACCCTAGAACATAAATAAGCATTTATTTTGGTAAAATAATTCCTAAATGAGGCCTAAATTTGAGTTCTACACCAAGAGACCCTTCAAATTCCCTTACCTATTTTTGTATCTATTTAGCCGTATTTTTACGAAATCATTACGCCTAGGACGTTGTGAGAATGTTGGGGATGTAAGGGAAGTACCCATGCTACGTTTTTCTAACAAATTGAGCAGCCTGTGTGCATTTTGAAAAAACTACTCAAAACCATTTTTAATTCAATTAGTTAGTAGCATGCAATCATTTTTAATCAAGTAATGAAGTAAGGGGCGTGGGAAAGAGAATTTTACCTTGAGTTCGACGATTCGGACTAAGCGGGTTGAGAGGATTTTGGGGGAGAATTTTTGAAGGAATAGGAAGAAATGTGGAGAATTTCATTCCCCTCTCCTATACTGCTCCTGACCCCCTGCTTTAGCGGGAGATCTCTTGCCACAGCGTCCCTGCCGTAGTGGGAGGGCTGCCGCCCTGTCGGGGTCAGGCTGTGTAATCTAGGACGCAAAAAAATTCCTTTCTCGAACATTGCGTCGTATCCCTAACCGGTCTATTAAGGTATATGACCTATCGTAAATCAGGCTTGAGTAACGAAAAACCATTCCCTCCCATAAATTCATAATGGACTGATTGGTTAGTTAAAAATACTGCAAGGTAGGGTGCGTAATGATCCGTGATTTAGTTATTCGGGGACGAACAAGGGGTAAATTGGTATTTATTGTGACGACCCGAACCGTCATTATTTAGGAAAACAAAAAATCTGAGAAAATTCTGGGCCATTGTCCCGCCAGAGTGGGCCAGTTTCCGCTAGGGCGGAGGCGCCAGGGAGAGGTAAGTTGGTGCTAGAGCGGGATAGGTGAGGCATAACGTAAATAATGCAAATCCTTATTTCCTCCTTCTTCCTAAAATACCTAAATTAGTCGTAAAACACCCTAGAAACCCCCAAAAAGCTGCTCCAAGCTTGGGAAAGATGTAGAGAGAGATTTCTAGCGAAATGATGTCGATGGATTGCGAATTTCTGATCAAGATCACCCTTACGAGTTCTGGAAGCAAGAATCAAAGGCAAAACTCCTTGCATCTGCTTGGCACCCAGGTAGGCTAGGTTTTATGAATTGAGTAGTTATAAATCTGTGTTCACTGCGTAATATATGTAATTCAATGGTAGGAATTATGCATAGGCCTTAGCGCACCGAATGAAATATGACTAAACCCTGGGAAGAAGCCTTGGATGATGAACTAGGGCTAAGTAGGGTCAAATTAATGTCTACATGAGATTCGTCGATGAGTAGTTCATTGAGATGGTTGTGATCCTATAATTGTGTGTTGTGGGTTGCTCTTGTTTCAGTGTAATACGTGTCTGTATACATACGAAACCTATTGATCACACCTAATGTGAATAAGTATGAATGAAGAACTATATATTATGAATCATCTTCTATTGTATGATTGTGATGATATGCCTTGTGATTGTGATTGTGGATCGGTTGCTACATTTCGGCATAACTAACTAGGATCGTTTGCCACGTTCTGGCTTAAATATGAGATCGGTTGCCATGTTCTGACATAATCTTTGGACCGGTTTCCACGTTCCGGCATAATCTTTGGATCGCATACCACGTTCCGGTATGCTAACAGATCGGGTTTGGGTTCAATGAGAGAACCAATGACTTGACATTATTGTAGGCCTTGAGAATTATGAAGTAGTACCTTGTTCATAATGATAATTGATGTTGTATTTACCGGAGTAGTTTTATGGTTATAGAGACTTATGCTTGATTGTTATTCTATGTTGAGTAACTTGATATGTACCTTGAGGTGGAGTGATACAGTAAGTGCGGAGTGAATGTTGCAAGAGTTGTTAATGACCAGTGATCTTAGGCGTATTTATATGCCTAAGTTGTATATTTGCCCATCAATTGATTGAAGTAATGAATGATCTTGAGTCTATTAGCTTGATTTTGTTATACTTGCGATATTATGCACTAAAACATGTGATTAGAGGTTTCAGGAACTCTCAAGGAGATTGGAATCAAATTGAAAGGTAAGATGCAAGGATATGCATAAAAGAAGCTAAGGCTGAAGGCCCCAGGGCCAGGCGCTAGGCGTCACGGGCCAGCATTCAGAGAGGTAGTAAAAAGCTCCAATGTTGAGGTACCCGTTCCTTAAAAGAAATTACCACCCCCGTTTCCACAAAGGCTTAAAAAGTAGAATGAAGATGAATGCTTCGGTAAGTTTCTCTCTCTCCTTAAACAGGTTCACATTAATTTGCCTTTGGTTGACATTTTGCAGGGTATCCCAAAGTATGCTAAATATGTGAAGGACATTGTGGCTAGCAAGAGGAGGCTCATGGAGTATGAAACTGTAGCACTTACTGAGGAGTGCAACACTAGGATCCAAAATAGATTGCCAAAAAAAGTTAAAAGATCCGGGTAGTTTTACTGTGCAGATTACAATTGGGAAAAGTGTTGAGCCCGCGGATTGTGTGATTAAGGAGCGAGTATAAATCTGATGCCCTTATCATTGTATCTAAAGCTTGGGTTGGGTAGTCCAAAAAGAACCACTGTTATTCTCCAACTCGCTGATAGATCCATTGCTAGGCCTGGGGTGGTGGTGGTAGAAGATGTGTTAGTTCCAGTAGGTTAATCGATTTTTCCTGTAGATTTTGTGGTCTTAGATTTTGAACCTGATTCTGAAGTTCCATTCATTTTGGGATATCCGTTCTTGGCCATGGGTAGGGCATTGATTGATGTAGCATCTGGTCAACTAACTATGATGGCGCATGATAAGGTTGAGGTATTCGATGTTTACTGCGCTTTAAAATTGCCTTTTATCTATGATGAGTTGTCTGCTATGACTGTGGTTGATCAATTAGTAGAATCACAAGTAGTTGTGCCTGAAGATCCCTTAGAGAGTGTGAACAGGTCACAAGGTAGATGTAGATACTGAGGCCTAAGAGATAGAAGCATGTCTGAATCTGGCACTTGTGGAGACTTGCAAGCGGAGAGTCATAGTTAACAATCATCACCATCTCTGAAACGGTTACTTCAATTTTATTTGTGGAGTAAAGTGTTGGATATAAGTTAATCATAAGTCCCTAGGGAACGATAACTCGATTATTTAAGAATCTATATTACTTGAGCGACCACGTACACTTGCGTGTATATTGGGGTACAACAACCGTGTAAAAGCTGTCGTGTGTTGTAATGGTAAGGAGTGGGGGTAGTTGTAATATCCCATAACTTAAAATACATTTGCGACTCGTAAACACCAATACATATATGTGATATCGGGGGAGGTATATCATTGAAAATGGTTAAGCATACCATGTAACCTATTCATATATAATGAGTTAGAGGGCCTACACCTATTCAATTGAAGGTATTTAAGTCTAGTTTCCAGCAAAATAAAGTGCTTGTTAAAACGATATTGGAGTAAAAAGTTAAGTTCATTCTACGACATATGCACGCACTGCCCAATCACTCCGGGACATGTGGCACTTTAGAGAAAGTCGGCCAAACTTATTAATTTTTTATTAGAAGTTTGGGATATACTTTCTCATATACTCAAGAACGTGTCAGGACTGGTTTCAAGTTATTTCTTCAAGTTTTTCTCATCTTCAATCCTCCAAAGCTTAAGGTAAGTTGGTTTCATCAAGAATCAAGTGTATTCCTCTCCATAGACCTATAGATATATTTAGCTAAATGTTTTCTTGAAGGAAAAAATATTGTTCTTGGAGAATAAAAAAGGGCAGGGGCGCTGCTTTACTTGGTTATATAGGTATGACTCCTCTTCTATCTTCATAAATAGTATTCCAATGATGCATTAAGTATAATTTGTGGGTAAGACTCACGGGACGGTGATAGGAAGTCGTGAGTCCATGTTTTACCCATTGTATTTGATGTTTTGGTGAAGAGGGAGTTTATAGAAGTTTGTGTTGGCTGTTGTTTTGACCAAATGAGGGGTCAATGGTATTGTATTAGGGAAGTAAGTTGGTTACATGAAAACGAAAGAAGAGGTATAGAGAACGCGACTCTTATAGTTCTTGAAAGTTTGTCGCTCACCAAGTGTTTGATGAAATGCCTAAATCGCTAAATATATGTTGTAGTTGGTTATATGAATTCCTATTATTTTAATTTATGGCATTAGTTCTCTACAAACTTAAACTATGAGCTTATAAAGGAATTTGACATCGTTAACAAGGAACCCATGGGATGGTGATCGGAGGCCATGAGTTTTACTTTTTATGTTAAGTGTGGATGATTAAGAGGGCTGGTACTTTATGGTTAAATGATGAGGAGTAATACTGAACATGTAAATAAGGCATAAGCCTACTTGGAAAGTAGAGAAAGAGAAGGGTGTGGTGATACACCATTCATCTATGGTAATTGTTGAGATTGTCGCTCGCGAACCATTATTGTGTTTTTGACATTGTTGTGTCTCTTGATTAGTTTCTTATATTATCCTTTTATGATTTTATGTTATAGATAAAGTTGTCAGCAAAGGAATTTGACGACGTAAAGTAGTAAGTCCCGAAGTAATGTATGTAAAGCTAAAACCTCTTAAGGCACGACCTAAACTCACATGTTCTTTCGATAAATGTCACTGGAGATTCTATGATACTTGAAAGAAAGTTATCCTATTTTATAAACCCTCTCATGTTGAGTCGTAAACCTATAGAGTTACAGTACTCTTCAAGGAAGCAATATGTTTCACACAACTACATTTGTCTACAATTGAAACTCTTAGAAGTTAGCGGTGTACATGTTGTATAAATTAAAAGATAGCAGCCAGCCACAGACTGTTCGTAAGTGTATAGGTCACAAGATATATTATTCTCAAGCTAAAGAGAGTAATCACGAATTGTATCAGGAGCGATGTGATTAATGAATTAATTATTATAAATAAATGCAAGCAGTTGAGATTATTGACTACTCTGCAGTGTGGGGTGGGTATATTTAGTGCTACTACGTGCGACGCTACTCTGTTCATAGAATTCAGATATAGTCAGCTGGAATTTCTTGTCGTGGATTCACCTGATTGATACAGGCATGCAGGCACACCATACATGAGCCCTAGGGGGGGTAACATAGACCTCGTTACAAGACTATGAGATCTCACGCGTGGTCGTGACAGTGGGCTATAGATGCCATACCGGGTTCACTAATCGCCGTCAGTAGGCCAGCATGTGATTCCCTGGCAGTTAGTTTTACAAAGAGCAAAGAAGTGATATAATGAAGTAAAGATATCACTTAGGCAAATTATATGGAATATATATGTAAATTACTAAGCCATGAAACGTTAGATGAGGACCCTTGAGGTTGGTCACAATTCCAGTTACGGATTTTGTCTCAGGCAGACACATGCTTAGATTTGCCTATTTTGATATTTGATGCATTTAACATTTTTACACGTCTACTTGTTAATTAGTCTGCTTTACATACCAGTACATGTTTTATATGTACTGTCGTCCCTATTATTTTGGCATTTCATTTGTATTACTACCGGCTCAGGTACTCAGGACAACAAGCATTTTCAGTAAACTAGAGTCTTCTAGTTTAGCAGTTGGTAAGCTCCACCTCTACTTGGAGCTATTAGATATTTAGAGCCTATATTTTGCTACGTATGTACACATATCAAAATGGGTATGTCGGGGACCTGTCCTGACTAGTTATCAGATTCTCAGAGGCATACTCTTTAGATGCTTCGTAGACTTAGTTTTATTCGTTGTAAAGTATCCCATCGAGCCCTTTTGTTGTCTATGTTTTAGTATGTGTCTTCATATAGGTTCCACTGCTTATGAATCTTCAGCTTTAGCATGAGATTAGTAAGATAATTAGCAGGTGCTTGTGTATATCCTTGATGTACTCCCCTTTCTAGTTAGGGGTGAGACAAACTTGGTATTAGAGCCCTAGGTTCAAGTGTCCCAGGGTGTCTATGAAGCCGTGTCTAGTAGGACCTTTCTTATAAATGTGTTGCGCGTCATATTTATAATTTAGGGACTACATGGGCATTTAGGAATTTGACCTTCTTTCATAATCTAGATCGTGCGATATAGCTAATTCATAGAAAGTTAATTCTGACTCAAACTTTTTTTTCCTTTGTAATTCAGATCATGTCTAGTACGGACAAAGATAAAAAATGCCCGAGGTCCATTGCTAGTACTACTCAAGAGGCATCCATTTTAGAGCAGTCCCAACTAGTAGGTGATCAGACCAATGGTCAGCAGAGTTTGCCATGTCCTATGCTTCCAGGTCTCAGATTCCTATGACAGAAAGAGCTACATGAGTTCCTACACCTCTAGTAGTACCAGTGGTAGTTCATTTACCACATGTACCGATACCAGGTGCCTTAGAGCAATATCTTAGAGGGGAAATACAGTTGCTCACTCAGTTGGTAGCTGCTCAGGTCCAAAGACAAAATGCAACAATACGTAGTACAGTTTGGGAAGAGGTAGCTGGATCCAGAGTACGTGATTTCCTCCATATGAATCCCCAGTATTCACATGATCTACGGCGATGGAGGACCCATAACGGTTTATATATGAGATCGACAGAATTCTTAGGGTCATGTATATCTTAGAGACTGAGGCAGTTGAATTAGCCTCCTATCAGCTGAAAGATGTCACCATTGCTTGGTACGAGATGTGGGTGGACTCTAGAGGGAAAAATGCTACTCCAGAAGTTTGGAAGGAGTTCTCTAAGGCTTTTATCGAGCGCTTTCTTCCACTACAGCTTAGGGAAGCGAGGGTTGATATTTTTTCAAATTTCGACAGAATAACCTTAGTGTCAGGGAGTATTGCATGCGATTCACTCAGTTGGCTAGATTTGGTCCTGATATGGTTAGCACCGAAAATGCAATGATGCATCGCTTCATTGGTGGACTTAGGGATCATTTGATTGGTTCTTGCACCGTTGCTGCATTAAATCTAGATATGGATATTGCAAGACTTATGGCACATGCTCAACTGTATACAAAACCGTAGGGCTGAGCGAGATAGGGAACAAAATAAGAGGGCTAGGAGTGCTGGAATATTTCAGGGAGATGCTAGAGCTTACTCCAGTAGAGGTCCTCCCAGATAGGCTCAATCACTATACCACTCTACTGCTAGTGCCCCAACTCAATCATAGAGACCCAAGCAGGAGCAGACTCAGACCTCGAGGGCACCTAATCCCCACTATCAGAGAGGTGCTAGTCGAGGACTACCGCCTCGACCTACTTGCAGGCACTGTGGACGATCTCACTTGGGAGAGTGTCGATATAGATCTATCGCTTGCTATAGGTGTGGAGTTGAGGGTTATGAGATACATGATTGTCCCAAACTTCGAGTGGATGGTAGAGGTGATAGGCCACAATATACTGGCTCCGCAGGAGCATCCTCACCATCAACGCCTTCTTTATCACGTGGCCATCAACCACCAACAAGGAGAGGTACAGGCAAGGGTAGAAGATCTGGTTCTGGAGCTGGCCCAAATCGGATGTATGCATTAGCAGGTCATCAAGATTTAGAGGCATCCCCAGATGTATATGCATTGATAGACCTAGGGGCTACCCTATCATATGTTACTCCATTTGTTGCTAAGAAATTTGGAATAGAGCCAGAGTTATTACATGAGCCATTTGCAATATCAACTTTGGTAGGAGAATCTGTTATAGCTAGAAGGGTCTATTATGGGTGCCTAGTAACAATATGTGGTCGTGACACATTGGCAAATTCGATAGAGCTAGAAATGGTTGATTTTAATGTCATTATGGGCATGGATTGGTTGTCGTCTTGTTATGCAACAATTGATTGCCGAGCCAAAGTTGCTCGATTCCATTTCCCGGGCGAGCTAGTCCTAGAGTAGAAAGGTAATGCTACGATGCCTAGAGGAAGTTTATTTCCTATCTTAAGGCATAAAAGTTTATTGATAAAGGGTATTTATATCACCTTGTCCATGTAAGAGACCTTCAAGTTGAGAAACAAATGGCCACTCTTCACTTGTGCCCGTTGTGAATGAATATCCAGATGTGTTTCCTGACGAACTTCCTGGACTACCTCCAATTAGAGAGATTGATTTTGGTATTGACGTAGATCCCGGTACCCAGCCTATATCCATTCCGCCTTATAGAATGGCGCCATCATAATTGAAAGAGCTAAAGGAGCAGCTGAAAGATTTGCTTGACAAAGGTTTCATTCGCCCTAGCATATCGCCTTGGGCTGCTCCAGTACTATTCGTACGCAAAAAGGATGGAACAATGCGGATGTGTATAGATTACAGACAGCTTAATAAAGTGACGATAAAGAACAAATACCCCCTTCTAAGGATAGATGATCTATTTGATCAATTGCAAGGAGCTAAGTGCTTTTCAAAGATTGACTTAAGATCCGGATATCATCAGTTGAAGATTCAAGAAGTAGATATTCCCAAAACAACCTTATGAACGAGATATGAACACTTTGAGTTCTTTGTCATGTCATTTGGACTAACAAATGCTCCAGCATCCTTCATGGTTATGATGGATAGGGTTTTCAAACCCTTTCTTGATATATATTTATATGATTGTATTTATAGATGACATCTTAATATATTCACGTGATGCCAGAGAACATTCAAATCACATAAGAGCTGTCCTACAAACACTTAGAGAGCACCAACTATATGCCAAGTTCTCTAAATGTGAATTCTGGATGAACTCTGTGGCTTTTCTTGGCCATGTGGTCTCTGGTGAAAACATTAAATTAGACTCCCAAAAGATTTAAGTTGTAAAGAGTTGGCCTTGACCTATTACTCCGACGGAGGTGCGTAGTTTCTTGGGACTTGTTGGATATTACCGCAGGTTTGTAGAGGGCTTCTCCTCTATTTCTACACCATTGACCAAGTTGATGCAGAAGGCAGTGAAGTTCCAGTGGTCCGATGCGTGTGAGAAAAACTTCCAACAGCTGAAAGATAGATTGACTAAGGCGCCAGTATTGGCCTTACCAGAGGGTACATAAGGGTATGTAGTTTATTGTGATGCTTCAGGCATTGGCCTAGGGTGCGTCTTAATGCAGCAAGGGAAGGTGATAACATACGCTTCTGGACAATTGAAGAAACTTGAACAAAACTACCCCACTCATGATTTGGAGCTTACTGCAGTGGTATTTGCGCTTAAGATTTGGCGAAACTATTTGTATGGGGTACATATTGATATATTTACAAATCATAAGAGTCTCCAATATCTTTTCAAGAAAAAATATTTGAATATCAGGCAGAGAAGGTGGCTAGAGTTGTTGAAGGACTATGATGTGAACATCCTCTACCACCCAGGTAAAGCTAAAGTGGTAGCAGAGGCTCTTAGTCAACTATCTATGGGTAGTCTAGTACATTTACCATGTGTACAACAGGAAGTAGTACGAGATGTTCATAAATTAGCCAGCATGGGAGTCTGACTTCTAGAAGTCGAAGATGAAGATGTAGTCGTGCATAATACTGTCGAATCATCATTAGTGGCATTGGTGAAAGAAAAACAGTATGACGACCCAATATTTCTACAATATCGAGAAGGGATTCGTGAGCACCGAATTACTGCATTCGATTTAGCAAAAGTTGGCACCTTGAGATGCCAAGGCAGACTTTGTGTTCCAAATACAGATGGGTTAAGGCAGAAAATCTTGGATGAAGCACATTGTTCCCGATACTCAATTCATCCTGGCTACACAAATATGTATCATGACCTTAATGAGGTCTACTGATGGAATGACATGAAAAGGAATATTGCGGAATACATGGCACAATGCTCCAATTGCCAACAAGTTAAAATAGAACATTAGAGGCCCGGTGGCCTAGCTCAGACTATGGACATTCCAATATGGAAATGGGAGGCTATTAATTTGGATTTCATTATAGGTTTGCCTTTCTCTTTTAAGAGACATGATTCCATTTGGGTGATCATTGATTAGTTGACGAAATCAACCCACTTCTTGCCAGTTAAATCCAGCAGCACAGCTGAAGAATATGCCAAGTTATATGTAAGGGAAGTTGTTCGCTTGCATGGGACTCCACTATCTATTATTTCAGATAGGGGTGCCCAGTTTACGACACATTTCTGGAGATCATTCCAGAAGAGTTTGGGCATACAGGTGAACCTTAGCACTGCATTTCACCCGCAAACAGACGGCCAAGCCGAACGCACTATTCAAACACTCGAAGATATGTTGAGAGAATGTGTTTTAGACTTTAAAGGTAATTGGGATGATCATATGCCCTTGATAGAATTTCCCTACAATAATAGTTATCATTCAAGCATTGGCATGACTCCATTTGAAGCCCTCTATAGGCGTCGGTGCAAATCGCCTATTAGTTGGTTTGAAGTAGGTGAAACTCAAATATTAGGACCAGACCTTGTTCACCAAGCCGTTGAAAAATTAAAGTTGATAAAAGAGCGACTGAAAACGGCTCAGAGCCGACAAAAATCATATGCAGACATACGCCGTAGAGACATAGCGTTCCAGGTTGATGACTGTGTATTCTTGAAGGTATCCCCTATGAAGGGCATTATGAGATTTGGAAGGAAAGGTAAGTTGAGCCCCAGGTATATTGGGCCATATAAAGTTATACGTAGAGTTAGCCAAGTAGCCTATGAGGTGGATTTGCCTCAAGAGTTAGCTGCAGTACACCCGATCTTCCATGTGTTGATGTTACGCAAATGCTTGGGAGATCCTACACAGGTTATTCCAATAGAAGGTATGGAACTCTCAGAACACTTATCTTATGAGGAAGTCCTAGTGGCAATATTGGACCGACAGGTCAGGAAGTTGAGGACAAAAGATGTAGCATCAGTCAAGGTACTTTGGAGAAGTCAGAATATATAAGAAGCCACATGGAAAGCAAAGGCTGACATGAGGGCCAAGTATCCCCACTTATTTCAGTAGCCACACAAAGGTTCTTAAAGTCATAACTCCTCTCATTTGAGTATCAGTTTTGCCCGTACTTTGTAATACTGCTTTATTATATGTTATATGTTCAGGTACTTGGTACAAACACCACATGTTCCTCAGAGTTGAAACAACCACAGTATAAGGTATGTTATATTAGTTAGTGTAGTTTTTATTCGTATAAGTCCAAGCAGAGCCTAGTGAATATCCGTTGCATATTATTACGTGGTGATGCTCTGTGAATCATTGTGTGTGCATTTTGGTTGGCTGACATGTTCTGCATAGGCCTGTTTACAAAGGAAACTCTGCTAATATTTTTTTTTTAAAAAGAGTTTGAATCATCTTAAGCATCTATCTTCATTCGACGAAGAATGATTCAAAGGGGGGGATAATGTAATATCCCGTAACTTAAAATACAATTAAGACTCGTAAACACCAATACATATATGTGATATCGAGGGAGGTATATCATTGAAAATGGTTAAGGATACCATGTAACCCTTTTATTTAGTCATTTGAAAGGTTAAACAAAAGTTTTAGGCCAAAGAGATCATTAAAGAAAAGATTCAAGTTTAAAGGTTCATTGTGGAGTAATACTACAAATGATCTCATTTCTCATCTGACTTTGAACGAGCATATCTCCTAATATATAACGAGTTAGAGGGCCTACAACCTATTCCATTGAAGGTATTTGAGTCTAGTTTCCAGCAAAACAACCCGCTTGTTAAAACAATATCAGAGTAAAAAGTGATGTTCATTCTACAACAGACGCGCGCACTGCCCAATCACTGCGGGACATGTGGCACTTTAGAGAAAGTCGGCCAGAATTGTTGTTTTTATATTAGAAGTTTGGGATATACTTTCTCATATACTCAAGAACATGTAAGGATTGGTTTCAAGTTATTTGTTCAATTTTTTCTCATCTTCAATCCTCCAAGGCTTAAGGTAAGTTGGTTTCTTCAAGAATCAAGTGTCTTTCTCTGCATAGACCTATAGATATACTTAGCTAAATGTTTTCTTGAAGGAAAAAGTATTGTTCTTGGAGAATAAAAAAGGGCAGGGGCTGCTTTACTTGGATATATAGGTGTGACTCCTCTTCTATCTTCATAAATAGCATTCCAAGGATGCTTTAAGTATAATTTGCGGGTAGGACTCACGGGACGGTGATAGGAAGCTGTGAGTCCATGTTTTACGCATTGTATTTGATGTTTTGGTAAGGAGGGAGTTTGTAAAAGGTTGTGTTGGTTGTTGTTTTGACCAAATGAGGGGTCAATGGTATTGTATTGGGGAAGTAAGTTGGTTACAATAAAATGAAAGGCGAGGCATAGAGAACGCGACTCTTATAGTTCTTGAAAGTTTACCATTCACCTCTTGATGAAATACCTAAATTGCTAAGAATATGTTGTAGCTGGTTATATGAGCTCCTATTATTTTAATTTATGGCATTAGTTCTCTACCAACTTAAACTATGAGCTTATAAGGGAAGTTGACATTGTTAACAAGGAACCCGTGGGATGGTGATCGGAGGGTATGAATTTTACTTTTATGTTAAGTGTAGATGATTAAGGGGGCTGGTTCTTTATGGTTGAAGGATGAGGAGTAATACTGAACATGTAAATAAGTCATAATCCTACTTGGAAAGTAGAGAAAGAGAAGGGTGTGGTGATACATCATTCATCTATGATAATTGTTGAGATTGTCGCTCGCGAACCATTATAGTGTTTTTTGCGTTGTTGTGACTCTTGATTAGTTTCTTATACTATCCTTTTATGATTTTATGTCATAGATAAAGTTGTCAGCAAAGGAATTTGACGACGTAAAGTAGTAAGTCCCGAAGTAAGGTATGTAAAGCTAAAACCTCTTAAGGCACGACCTAAACTCACATGTTCTTCTGATAAATGTCACTGGAGATTCTATGATACTTGAAAGAAAGTTATCCTATTTTATAAACCCTCTCATGTTGAGTCCAAAACCTATAGAGTTACAGTACTCTTCAAGGAAGCAATATGTTTCACACAACTACATTTGTCTACAGTTGAAACTCTTAGATTTTAGCGGTGTACATGTTGCACAAATTTAAAGAAAGCAGCCAGCCACAAACTGTTCGTAAGTGTATAGGCCATAAGATATATGATTATCAAGCTAAAGAGAGTAATCACGAATTGTATCAGGAGCTATGTGATTAATGAATTAATTATTATAAATAATTGCAAGCAGTTGAGATTATAGACTACTCTGCAGCGTGGGGTGGGTATATTTAGTGCTACTAAGTGGGACGCTACTCTGTGCACATAATTTAGATATAGTCAGCTGGAATTTCCCGTCGTGGATTCACCTGAATGATACATGCTTGCGGGCACACCATACATGAGCCCTGGGGGGAGTACCTTGATAGACCTCGTTACCAGACTATGAGATCTCACGCGTGGTCGTAGAAATGGTTTACAGATGCCATACAAGGTTCACTAATCACCGTCAGTACGCCATCATGTGATTCCCTGACAGTTTGCTTTACAAAGAGCTTAGAAGCGATATAATGAAGTAAAGATATCACTTACGCAAATATAGGGATTATATATATAAATGACTAAGCCATGAAACGTTAGATGAGGACCCTTGAGGTTGGTCACAATTTCAGTTACAGATTATGTCTCATTCATACACATGCTCAAATTTGCCTATTTTGATATTTGATGCATTTTAGCATTTTTACACGTGTACTTGTTATTCAGTCTGCTTTACATACCAATACATGTTTTATATGTACTGACGTCCCTATTATTTTGGCATTTCATTTGTATCACTACAGGCTCAGTTATTCTGGACAACACGCATTTTCAGTAGACTAGAGTTGGTAAGCTCCACCTCTACCTGGAGCTATAAGATATTTAGAGCCTATATTTTGCTACAAATGTACATATATCAGAATGGGTATGTCAGGGCCCTGTCCCAACTATTTATCAGATTCTCAGAGGCATACTCTTTAGAGGCTTTGTAGACTTAGTTTTGTTTCTGTTGTAAAGTATCCCAACGGGCCCTTTTGTTGTCTATGTTTTAGTATGTGTCTTCATATGGGTTCCGCTGCTTATGAATCTTCATCTTTAGCATGAGATTAGTAAGATAATTAGCAAGTGTTTGTGTATATCCTTGATGTCCGCCCCTTTCTAGTTATGGGTGTGACAGTAGTGTACGTAATGGAAGTGTTTAGGTGGATTCCACTTTGGAGAAAGGGTTTCGTGGGTAGTAGGAAGCTTGATGTAATGTACTATGTGGCCATCTCTAGGTAATATGAAAAGGTAGTAAGGGTGTGACATGAGCGGTTAGTTGGGATGTTTGTAGTTGTAATTGGGGAATTTTCTATGTGTTAGAATGGTTAAGCTATGATCAAGTACCTAGTAAGTAGGTTGACAGAGAAGGTAATTGGTAGTAAAAGGACTAGTGTAATTCTGGGGTATTTGAGAAAGGGTAAAGGTGGAGAAGCGAGTGGTCTTGTTGCATGTTCTTATTAGTTGATTTCTTATGTTATGTGGTGTGCGTCGGGTTGACCGATGATGCCTACCAGTATGTGTGTTTTGTAATGATATCACTCTTGCTATGTCTTTTTGACATAGTCTGGATGCAGGTTGGTGATGCTTTATTAGGTGAAGATGAAGAAATCTCCAGCAACTTCTACTTTGCCTTCCGCATGGTGGGAGTTGTGTCATTTATTATATTGTCCAGTTTGTACTCTTAGTAGCACTTGTACCTGTTTAGACTAGATCTCTAGGGGTGTTTATTTCTTACGAGTCTTAATCTTGAGTCGTTTTAAACTCTTATTTTTACAAAAATGTTATATGAAGTTTCATTTATGTTCGTTTCCATTAATTTTTCTGCATGTTTAAAGTTTGGGATATGGGGGTTCTCTTACTTAGGTGTTAGAGTGGGTGCCTGTAACACCCCTAAAATACTAGACCAACTCTTGCATGTCGATGCATCATTTCTTAATTACAACAATATGTTTTACTCATATTTTGGGAACTTGAAATTTTGTGATATTTGCAACCTTGCTTAAAATAAATTGTGCTCGTAATTTAAGGGATTGTATGGGGGTATGTACGTAATATTTTTAATTAAAATTTCATATGAATTGAAAGTGTTGGTATCAATTATATACATATAGGTGTATATGTATACATTTTGGGCAACACACAATAATTTGGGGCAACACCTTTTAGTGACAGTTGTATATGTGACTAAGCACTCTTAAGACTATATTATCACACCTCCTCTTGTGATTTTCGTTTGGAACTGAAGTCCAAGAACCTAAGAACATTTTCTAACCAGTTGTTCATCAAAATCACAAGAGAAAACCTTGGTCCTTCTAGCCGGAAGTCAAGACATCCTACCTTTTGGTTGTATATCCTCGTGTACGGGTTGAAGACTTTGATACGCTGGTTGGTCTACGATTTGAACTCGTGAAGTTGTGTTGGACTGTTTTTGTGCTAAAGAACTGAGGTTTGTTGTAACACCCCAGAAAAATTTTCGAACTAAGACTCGAACCGTTGTTCGTAGTGAGTGAGATTTTACCAAGGAATTTAAAATTTCTTAAGTGTTAAGTTCACTAGATGTAGCACCTTGAGTTCCAAAAAGAATTAAATTGGAAATAGCAAAATCTGAAATTTTGCAAGTTAAGCTAAGTATGAGTTTTGGGTTGACTTCAAACAACCATAAATACAAGCTCAGGATGATTTAGGAGTTCTACCAGATACCGTAGGAAAGAAATTTTAATTATCTTTTCAACGCCGCCGAGTTTTCTAAGTTTCGAGGTCGGCTGAGTGAGATATGGCATTTTGAAGTTAGGCTATCCAGTTAAAGAAAGTCAAAACCGAATTTTAGAGGGGTATTTTGGTCTTTTCCTTACCCATCAGATTTAATTCGTTTTTAGTAATATTTCAAGGGTCTAATCCTATTAGGTTCAGTTTTATAATCCTAAAATATGCCTAGGGTTTTAGTTGAGAGTTCAAGAAGAGAAAAGAAGAAGAGAAAAGAGGAGAAAAGAGAAAGGATGAAAGCATTCGTCGAGATTCTTGCATCTTGTTGCGGATTTTCGCCATGGGTTTAATCCCTAAGAGGTATGTAAGCTTCCATAGTGTTGGGTTTGTTCACCCACACGCCAAACATGTTATTTTCAACGCAAATTTCATTCTTGAAGTTGAAAGATTTGAGTTCTTGATAGGTGTTCTTGAAGTTCATTCTAAATCTTGTTGTGTTGGGTTTTGGATGATTTCTTCAGATCAAAGTGAGTCTTTTAAGGGATGTATTGAGTAGATTAGAGTGTACTTACGTTAAGTAATCAATTCTAAGTGATTGAGGAAGAAACCATTCGATTCTAGGCGAAGTAGGGTGAGAAAACGAGAAAATAAACTTGCTGGATTTTCTGGGCTGGGGCCTGGCGCGATGCGCCTGCCAGAGCGCCCCAAACCCACCTCTGAAGTTTAGGGGCTGGCGCCCCATGCCACCCATAGCGCCAGGGTCGCCTACCCCACCCAGTTTGTCGTCGGTTGCCCCGTTTGAGTTCGTTTAAAGTGCACCTTCACTCCTTTTCGATTCTAATTACTCTAAGCTACTTCTAAACACCTAAAATCATTCCTAACATGATCATAACCTTGAATTCATAAATCAAATTCAAGGTAGAGTAGAGAGTCAAGTTTGAGAGTTCTTTCAAACCTTTTTGATAAGGTCCGTTAGAGTCTTTTTGAGGAGTCTTCTACAATTATTAGTAACTTGTTTCAAGACTCGAGCAATTGAGTATGAGGAGAATGTATTCATAAATCTACTTTGTCATCATGAGATCCTTCATATCATGAACCAAAACTCTTGAATTCATAATTCACATTCAAGAGAGAGTTAAGAGTAAAGTTCAAGAAAGCCTTTGAGTTCAATTGTGAATCCTTTGAGATCAACTATCGATTTGAACTAAGTTTTGAGGAAGTAATTTAGAGAATGAGAAGAGTTGTATCATGAGTTCCATAATGTTATGTAGACCTACGAGTCAAGTCGTTCATGCTATTAAATTCCGCATGAACTCCAGAAGTTGAGTATCTATGAGAGGAGAAATATCTTCAGATCCTAAGTCTTAAGTATTGAGTTTCTAACCCATTTGAGATTACATTCCTAATCATAGGACTATTACCTATTATCCATGAAGTCCATGAGTCGAGTTGTTCACGCCCATAATTCCGCATAAACATTATAAGTCGAACAGTCTTGAGATAAGAAGTATCTTTGAGTCCTTGAGTTGAGTAGTTCATGCTCTTAAATTCCGCATGAACCCTCTGAGTTGAGTATTCTTGAAGTGAGTAGTATTATCGAAGTTCTTGAGTTCCAACTATTGAGTTCTATCTATGGTTATCGAAAACCTTGCATTGAGTCGTTCACGTCCATAATTCAGCATGAACCATATTTTTAGAAGTCTTTACAAACATTTTAACTTTGTTTTAAGACTTAAGTTTTGAGTTCAGAAAGAGTAAAGTTGAAGTCCTGTTCTTCAAAGAAGTATATGGGGACTAAGTACTCCCAAAGAGATTTAAAATGTTTTCACATTTAAATAAGAACGGAAATTAAGATTTCCAAAGAACCTTCGGGCTAGTTTTCAGAAAAGAGTAATCATTTTTTAAAATGAAGCAAGAAAGGAAACTGAGATTTCCAAGATAGCCTTTGAGCTAAGTTTTTGAGCACTAATCTCAAATCACGGAAGAAGTTTGTTTTTTAAAAAACATCAAGAGCTAGTATCATATTTTGGGAGTAGTATTGAGCACCGATATAGGGGAGCGTTCAGAGAACCCACAGCCCCCACAAACCATGTAGCCATCATGGGTAGAAAAGGGTCATACTTTTTAGATGAACCTTTTTCACATAGACTAGTGGATCCATTAGTAGTTCAAGTCCTATACCTTTGGACGGGTATAGGATGCGCTGGCAGCGTGAGGTAGATCGCTGTATCATCACTATAGCTCTTATGTGATGGTTGTCGGTTAGAGAAACTCCCACAGAAGTTATTGTATTCTTATATACACAATTATTTGTATTTTTAAATACATTTCAGAGTTATGTTGTATCATTGCATACACACAGAGTTGACATCATGTTTTTAAACAGTTTGTATCTTTATATTGCACTTGTTTTAAATTGCTTTATATTGAAATGAGTTCAGTCATATTGAGTTGAGTATCCTGAGTATCATATCTTTGAGTTGAGTATCTTATCGTTGAGTACTTCTGAGTTGAGTAAGTTTGAGTAGTTTTGAGTATCCTTGAGTATTCCTTGAGTTGAGAAAGTTTGAGAAGAGGTAAGTATATTTCCTTTTTATCAAGTTTCAAGCTTATGTTTATGTTTTAGAATTCCCCTTACATGCTCGTACATTCCACGTACTAAGCCATTTGGCCTGCATCTTCTCATGATCCAGACACATGTATTCAGGATCATCAACATGAGCTTCGTTGATACATCCGGGAGTTCGAGTTAGCTATGGTGAGCCTCCTTGTTTCCGGAGGATTTCATTTACCTTTCAGTTTAGTCAGGATGTCGTGGGTCTTGTCCCAACTTCCATCTTTATCAATTAGAGGCTTCATAGATAGTCAGTATAGTTAAGAAGTCTGTATTATTCATTTATTTTATTAAATGTTTTAAAGACTTAAGTTGCCTATTTTATGGCGAGTTGAATATTATTTTTATATTCAGAGTATTTCATTTGAGTTAAAGTTTTATATTTCAGTTTCATGGACTTTTATTTCAGTTTTAAACTTTTGCATGCTCAAGTTAGTCTTTCGCTTGTAGTCAGCCAGGATGAGGGTTCGCTTGGGGACCAGCAATGGTCTTCGAGTGCCGGCCACGTCCAGGGTGTAGTCTCGGGTCGTGACATTTGTGTATAAACTTGTACTTTCACTTTTTTAACTGCTGGTATATCTGAAAGTTGATCTTGGTACCTTGGTTACCTCTTGTCACTTTGCATTGTCGTGTTGGTATCCTTTAAGATGTTAAAGATGCTTGTGTAACTCGCCCACTTGTATGGATTGTTTGATCACTTGGCACTCTTGTTGGGACCTTGTCCTTCTTGTGGCTGTGACTTTGTCACTCTTGGCATGCCTCTTGATTCGGATCATTTACCATCTTGACTCTGGATTTTTAGTCCGTCTTAAGAATGGAAGTTGTCCATTTTAAGTACGAACTAGAAAGTCATTTTTAATATGATTCTTGGTTCTCTTGATTATTGGGGTTTGACCCTTCTTGATACCTGCTTGTGCTTGTTGTGACGACATGGTGTACATATTGGGCGAGCTTTGTTGTTGAATCTCTTGGAAAACTGTGCTATGAGCGTTCTTGACATTTGAATCTTTGAGGGCTCCAAACCTGTAGTTTTTACACCACTAAGCTATATGCTTAGGGATAGTTGTTTCTATCGTAGGGGCTATTCAAGATGATGCTTGAAGCTGGCCATTGGAGATGGATGTTTTGAGAGCCTTAAGGAAGATCACATATGCATATAGGCATCTATATTTTGTATAAACCTTGGGACTTATACATATTCTATGTGTTGTATATTTACATGGGATTTTGAGGGCTGATTTGATCATGTCACCATGAGTTTGTAATATAAATATGGCTATATGTTTTGTTCTTTATGGGGTGTGTAAACCCAAGTCTTGTAATATCCTAAATCTACTATTACTTTATGAATGTTTGTGTGAAGCATGAGCAGGCTGATTTCGGTATTCAGAAGCTTGTAATATTCTTGTTATTTCATCCTTGAGTGTGAGGATAATATATATACATGAAAAGCTCGTCGATTATTTGCTTAAATTACTTTTCGGAGGTCATTATGCATCTACTCCCTCTACTAAGTTAAAATCAATATGGTCATAGTTAACCTCTTTTAAATGTCGCAAGTATTTAATTAGATTTCTTGTTTAAGTGGTAGTATCCTTTCGAAAGAATCGCTACAGTGTCCGCACGGCTTGGTGGGTTGGGTCGTGACAGGCTACAAGCAGGCAGGACTTTGTGCACATGCCTGCTTGTATGCCAGGGGTGATTTGGTAATTTTATGGTTTTTTCTTTAAAATTTTGTGTTTTATTGCTTTATATAGATATAAAATTATGTAAAAAGTATTATAAATCATAATAATTAATAGATTCAAATATTTGAAAACATATAAAAGGTTTTTCATTAACTCTCAAAATTTCATCAATACCACATAAATTGGGATAAAAGGAGAAATATATATTATGTAAAACACATAAAATATACTATAAATCACAATTATTAATAAGTTAAATATAAAAAGGAACTGGCAAAAAAATTGGTTGACTTTTGAAATTTCATTTGTATCACATAAATCAACACAAAGGGAGTAATATATATTATGTGAAAATTACATAAAAAGAACTATAAATCACAATAATTAGCAACTTTATATATATATATATATATATATATATATCACTCATCAAAATTAAATATTTAAAATTACCCACTAATTAAATATTTAAAATACCCACTAATTAAATAATCGTAGCTAAATGTGTAATTTAAAATTTACGGAAATGGTCCTTTATGAAACAGAGGACTAGTTCTCAAAATGGCCTAACGAGTCATTACAATAATATTCATTCCCAACATTTACTTTAATTTTTCTACTATACTATAAATACATTTTCACTTTAACTTTTTTTTTAAAACATCAAAAAGAAAATGTTTTCATGTTTTACTCTAAATATTAGTTACTTATTTCTTAAATCATCTTTTCAGACCTAAGACTAAATACCAATTATATAAACATCATGATAAAATATTTATGTTACTCATTATTTTTTTAAGAATCGTGCAAAGTTCAAAGCAGACCAATAATGAATGAGAACAAATGGATTATCTCTAGAAGTTACTGCATATTTAATTCATTTTGGCGATATGGTGTATCCAGATTGGTCAAGAGAGGATCTAACTTGACTTATACTCAATTATTTATCAAATATTATATAATTCATGGTAACAACGAGATTCATGAGCTAGAGATGTCTTACATGATTTTAAAATTAAAAATATTT
The DNA here is from genome assembly GCA_036250505.1 of Solanum acaule. NCBI lineage: Eukaryota > Viridiplantae > Streptophyta > Magnoliopsida > Solanales > Solanaceae > Solanum > Solanum acaule. The sequence goes on from JAJOOR010006449.1 coordinate 36,420, forward strand.
GAACATCAGTAATTCAATATATAATTAAAAAGGAATGAATAGGATAATGATGTTGGAGCAGGTATGATTTTGACTTAATTTATGAATTAATTAAGATTACGTACTATAATTATTGTTTATATAAAATGTTGCTTGAAGATTAACGTGTAAAATATAATTACCAGCACATATATACTGAATATCTGGAACAATTGTGAGTATTCAAACTTGTGCAAATGAATGACTTTTCTATTTATTTATTTTAATCGAAAAGGTTGTCAATTTTCTAGGATTTTATATTTTTTTAAAATCCTCTAGATTTCTTATAATTTGGTGGGAATCAATTTTGACCAATTTTAGCCCATAAAACATTTTTTTACAATATGAAATTATTTTAAATCAGTTTGTTTTACACGCCAAAATTTTAGGAGACATTTTCAAATTTATAGGTGAAAAATCAATATGTAGAAATTGATGGCAATTAATAAATATTTTATGTTGCTTTTTGTTTGTTCTATAAAAGTCTCTCGTTGAGTTCACGTGAATGGAAAAGGAAGAAAATATTAGCATTATATTTTGATTTCGTTAAAAAGGAAAAAATTAAAATATGTTATCGAACTTTGATAACAGATTATTTATGTGATTCACTTAAAGTATGATTCATTTATGCCATTTTTCGTTTGAGAAAAAGTTTATCCATGTTATTATTTGTTAACTGAAAGCAATTTCGTTTTGTAAAAACATTTTTTACACGTGGTTAATTTTTTACACGTATGTTAACTCAAATATACCATCGAACTTTGAGAAAAGACTCAAATATGTCATCGAATTTTGAGAAAAGACTCATCTATGTCATCTATTAAAAGTTTGGCTCATTTACCATTTCAGTTAACAAATAATGACACGAATGAGCCTCTTCTCAAACAAAAATAATGCAAATGAGCCAAATTTTAACTAAAAGGGGCACTAAGACAAGGTCAGCCTAGAGCCTCATTCCATGCTAAAAGGGGATTGAAACAAGGGAACCTTATCTCCATTTCTTTTTGTACTTGCTATATATGGAGTATTTCACAATGAATTTGAAGACTTTGAGGAGGAATCTAAACTTCAACTTATCATCTTAAATGATTTAAAATGGACCTTGTTTAAATGAATTTTGTTCATGATTTGTTATTGTTTTTCAAAGGGAGATCTATTATCAATCCAATTATTACATATTATATTGCTAGGATATTTTAATCTCAGAATCTAAATTCAAGATCATGTGATATTTTGTAAATTGCCAAATATTATTATACAAGTGTGAATTTATGTACAAGAATGTAATGATTCGGAAGGTCATTTTTGGAAATTGTAAACTAATATGTAACTATGATTACTTAAACGATTATCTATTAAACAATTAATTAACTCATCTTTTTAATTGATGGTTAATGGGCCAAGTCCATAATGTATTTAGGTCCATGTGTAAAACTGAATTACATTAAAAGAGATTTATTATTAAATTTTGCATAACACAAGTAGTAGCCGCTAATCCACAAACTGTGCGGCAACAACACCAAGACACTACTTTGCTGCAGGTAATTCATCACCACACCAAAATCTTGTACTATGATTATGGATAGTCATGTTATTATTGCTATTATTATGTATTTGGTGTGGAAAGAATTGGATTTGAGACTTGGTGTCGGCATATGAGATTGAGGGCAAGTTATTCTTTTATCGATAATTGTTATGGGGATTAGTGGTAAGTGTTGTAGGATTGAATTGATAAGAATCGAAATAAGAATATATCATACAAATATATATTATTAATATGTTAGCAGATAAGGAATTGGAAAACGGTGGTGTAAGAATTATACTATTATTATTTAACTACCAATTGATTGTGTTACATTGTCACGTAGTCAGAGAAATGACCAAGGCAGCATTGTGGGTGAAGGAAAAATGGTTAAATTTATATGCATTTATATTATTATAATCATTATGGTTACATAAGAGTTGAATTGAAATGAGGTTCATGGTTTTCCGCCACTGGTTCATAACCAGTGGCTTCTAATTCTTAATATTATTATTTTATTTTCTTATTATTAATCAAATTTTTCAATATTGAGATAGGTAATTAAATATTAGGAGTAATTATTATATGAAAACTATTAAGATTGTAGTTTATGGAGAAATTATGACTTAACTCTAGACTTGAAATTCAGAAAATATGAGATTTGACCTATTGGTTGGAATCAAGAATTAGAAACTTTATTATAAATTTGGGTGAGTTTTTGGGTCTAAGCTAGACATATAGCAATATGAATGTTGTTAGTTTCGAAATCTTATCGTGGTCATTTATTTGAATAGATTGTTTTGAGTTGGAAGTTCAACGAATAGGGAAGGCTCAAGTCCCGGAGTGAATTCTTGATTGATTAAGGCAAATGGATTTCTAAACCCTTGTTAAGTGTATGAAATTCGTGTATTTCCTTGTGGTATGTGTTGGGGAGTAATGAAACTTGGTGATGGGTTGACTTGTCTATGTTGAATAATTCTAACGATGAAAAGGGGGTAATAAAAGGTAATGTGATTAATTGTTTGTGTGTGATCTGTTGAGAATGATTTTGAAAGACTTATTGATTCATTATTGGTGTTGTATCACGATTGTGTTGTTGTGAATTGTGCAATGTTATGAAAATGGTCATCTCCTCATTATTGTGAACATGTCATTTGCATTGTTTTGATACATGATTGTGACAAGTGTTATTTGAATTGAGAAATAATAAGAAATTAAAGAGGATGTACCATTTCGAGGGACGTATCGCGCGCCGCGATGGATACTATTATCGAGGGACGTGTCGTGCGCCGCGACGGATGCATGGATAGATATGTTAGGTTCCGAACTGAGAGACAACGGGTGTGTATCACTAGGTTAGACATGCATCATTATACTTGACATTGCATTTCATTACATTGCACATCTTTATCATTGATGAGCTTGATCTTGTGTGTTGCTGATCTTGTAAGTGCCTTTCTGTGGAAGTTGTGATTGATGAATAGTGAGTTTGTTGTTGAGGATATATAATTGTTAAAGTGTTGTTGTTGAGTTGTTTGTTATGTAAACTGTGAACTATTAGGTTGGGTTGGTTGTAGTTGTGGAGGTTCGGTTGGGGTGTAAGGAGTACCCGTATTCTATTCCCTCTACTTGTGTTTAGAAGTTTACTTGTTGAGTACTGTGTGGTTTGGTACTCACTCCTTGCTTCTACATTTTTTTGTAGGTTATTAGCCTGGACCTTTGTGATATTTTCTCTTCTCCTTGTCTGAGGTTTCTTATGGAGGTTTGTGAGGTAGTTGCTTGTCATTTCAGCGGATCTTTTTTCTCCTTAATTATGATTTTGTTCTATTCTAGAAACAATGTCATTTGAGACTTGTATTTTCTTTTGATTTTGTTATAACACATTAGAGGCTTGTGCACGTGACAACTAGGTTTTGGGGTATTTTTAACTTGATTATAAATTTCCGCATTTTTTTTGTAAAGGCTGAGTTTTAGGGTGACTTGTCTTTTATGGGATAAGACGAGTGTCATGAACTAATTCTATTTCAATTCTTGAGGTCAACTACAACAAAAGAATCTATTCCAATCCAATTTTATATTTCTTGACTTGTACATATTTATTTGATTCTTGTGATTTTGAAATAAGATCATGATTAAATTCTTTGTTGATTATAGTAAGTATCATTTTGTTATTGTTAAATCTCTCTTAGAAAGCTTTCTATTTTGTTTTCTTAGTAACGCGAACATACAATTTTAGAGTTGAAGTCTGAAGGTAAAAGATATTTACACTTAAAGTAACCCCTCTTGAGTCTTGTCGATGCTTCTACAGTTCATCGTCATCATAATATGGAAAAGAAATACTAAAAGTATATTTATTATAAATATTTATCAAATCAAAGTTTAAGCGTCGGTAGAGAACATTTATTATTACATAATAAATACTAAACAAACATTGAAAATATATAATATACATTTTGGGGCCAAAAAGGACCCTCTAGTGGGTTCATCACACTAAATAAATCAACTAATCTCTGACTTATATATATCGCATCATATTATATATCACACATAATTTCAACACAAATCAGCCTACATCCGTCTACTTTCATCATATTAAATTTATTGTCTATATAATTGTCAAATTAAATAGAAAATTGTCAATTTGTCGTCCAATATACGTAATCAATATAACATCTTAGTGAACAACTCAGTCTGATATACTTACTTCAAAATAGAGTTAGTTTCTCGTATGGTCACTTAATTAATATTTTAATAAGTTAATTTTTCTTTAACAAAGAAAATGATTTTCTGAAATAATAACTATCAATTGAGTGATCATATGAGAAATCAAACTATAAAAATAATAATATTTAGAACTTAATAAATTAACATTCATATACAATGTAGATAGTAAGGCTCACTAGGATACAACTTATTGTATACATGAGTGCGCGAACCAAGTCCACATTCATAATTGAAAAGAAAATAAGTTATATATAAGATGTAATAAGTTTATATATAATATGTGTGAGAACCTTTTGGTGAAGACCATGTGAATTTGACCAACAATGGACAATATCTGGAAGGTGCCTATGAGCTGATTTAGCCCAACAAATAATATCATGTCATATTTTATTTTACAGCAATGTCTTTATTATTATCCTACTTTTTAAGATGTTATTCTTACTGAGAGATATTATTGGTAGATTAATTTGGCTCATTAGTCGTTTGTCCAGACCTATATTTTTTTATCTAGAGCTTGTAAATATCACTTGGTAAATAAAATTTCTTACTTATCAAAAGTAAAAAAATATAAATTATCTAGAAGTATTAGTTCTACAAAATTGTTTTTGTCTTTCTCTGAGATCGACTTTTCATTTTGCTCACTTAGTAACACGAATTTACAATCTCAAAGTCGGAAGCTACTTAGACTTAGAGCAAGTACCAACCCCTTTTTGTCAATGCTTCTACAGTTTACCGTCATCTAAATATGGAAGAGATAGATAAAATTATTTCACGAATTAAGATATTTCACGAGATTCCTTATCTCATCAGATATAATACAAATGAGATAAATAATCTCAAAACTAACTAATATAATTAATCAAACTCAGAATAAAATAATTCTACAATTACAATACATCATCATATCAAACAATCCATTAGTACATTCAATCTTGATTTGTTGGGCTCATGCTTGCACGTGCATAAAACATCTAGCTATACTAAGAAAACTCCTTCATTTTTCATATGATCACTCAACTAATTAATTATTATTATTGTTATCTCAGAAAATCACTTTTTTTCTTCTAAATTTCAATTTTTTTCAACAACAAAAATAAATTTTATAGAATAATAACTATTAGTGAAGAAATTATATAAGAATTCAAACTCTAAAAAACACTTAGAACTTAAAAAAATAGCATTCATATACAACATTGTAGGTCTCGCTAGAATATAAGTTATTGTGTTAGGTGTATGAACACAATCCACATTGATAGTTGAAAAAAAAGATATTATATATATATATAAGATGTGGATACTTTTGTGAGACGGCCTTTTGAAGAAAACTATGCAGATTTGATAAAAAAAACGAACAATACCATACCATTTGCAAAGTATCTATGAGCTCTTTTTGCTCAATTACTGATATGATCATAATGATCAATGGTTCAAAGAAATGAGTATAAACTCAATGGAGTGGCGGTGTGAAGCTCGACCTACTGGCACATTTATTATTTTTATTCATAGCTTACAAATATGTAGAAAGAGAAAAAAGAACCTATGTGCTTTGGTGGTTATCAATACTTCAAAGATGTGTGTGATACATAGTTAATCTCCAAATAAATTTATAAGGTGATGAGTCATGTAGGATATAATTCGTGATGAATCATATGAAACTTAGATCAAAGAAGAGATCAATTATATTATTATGTGTACGAATAAAATCTTACATTAGTAACTGAAAAGAAAAAAACTAGATCAATTATATTATTATACACACATTTTTTCCCCTAACTTTACGTACACACATGAGACATTATTTTATTTACCAGCGTATTCCCGCTACTCAATTATCATAATTAAGCATAACAATTAACATGTTTTACTTTTATTCACTTTATTTGATATAAGTTGATTTAGTGGGTCACCTCGATTAATTTATAAAAATGACATTGACCATAATTATTCAAACGCTAGAAAAGAATGATGGGCGTATAATTAGCTTTTACTTAAAATGTCAGGACGTACTCCCTCCGTCCATTTTTATTTGTCATGTTGTGTTTTTCGAAAGTTAATTTGACTAATTTTCAAATTTAAATTAGATTACATTAATTCGATATTTTAAACAAAATTTAGATATTCAAAAACTATACGAAAAGTACTATAAATTGCAATTTTTTGCATATCAATATGATGCAAAATATATCGCAAAATGTTAGTCAAAATTCTTATAGTTTGACTCTAAAAAGGAAACCATGACAATTAAAAGTGGACGGAGGTAGTATAAGAATAATACTTAATGTGATATATTAATATTTATTAATACAAGCATCAGTAATGTTTGCATTAGTTATTTTGAGATTATTTCTTCAAAAATGTTTGATTTAATGTATTAAAATAATATGCATTGCATAATCTTTAAAGAAGTGTCACGACCCAAATTCACAAGTCGTGATGGCACCTATGTTCCCAACCAATAGGTAAGCCAACCCAACATATTTACCAATTATGATTAACTAATGGGGTAAAAAGGTAAACAACAAATAAAATTTCCAACACTAAGTTGTTTATAAATATGAAATACGGAAAGCCAAAATACTACCCAAGAATTGGTGTCATAAGTACAAGAGCCTCTAAATATGATGCAAGTCTGAAACTAAATGACAAATCCAAACATAAGGGATATTATGTCTGAATACTAAAATAACAGAATAAATAAAAGGTAGAAGGAGGTGTGGGCCACGGAACAGCCAAGCAGTTCACCACAACTCCAAGATACTCCAAGTTCGGACTCAAAAAGCTCCACGAGATGTGCTCGTACTCGAAATCGAATCTGCACCACAAAAGAGTGCAACAAGTGTAGTATGAGTACGAAACCACGTGTACCCAATATATCTCATAGACCGACAACAAAGAAGTAGTGATAGGAGTTTAAATAATAAAAATAAGTCTTTTACTTATACAAGTCTATAGTACGCTTACCAGTCGAGTTTCATCAAAATAAGGATAAACAAACTTCACATAATGTACAAACACCAATAAAGCACGTAATCAACAATAATAAATTATGTAATGAGATGCAGTGCAATGTGACACCATGAAATGATATGCCTCAGAATGCCAAGTACTCTCTCAACCGTATATGCATGATACTCCTCAAAAATACATCGAGAGTTCATGACCCATGGGGGACTCGTGAGGTCTATATACCAACACAGACGATCTCCACGTGTATGTGCGGACAATCTCAACGCACTATCATAAAATCAAACAATTTCTACACGGACGATCTCCACGTGCCCAACTTATACTCAATCTCATGTCAATGGATGTGCACAATATAATCTCAAAAAAAAGGGATGATGATGCATCTCAATCAATCAAATATCAGCATAATACATAACCACCTCAACCATCACAAGTATACAGGTTCAAATAAGAACACAATCACACAAAATAATCAGTCAATAATATATCAGCTAATACCCATATGCTTTGGCATTCTCAGATTAAAATCTGCATTCTATAGTAATAAACTTTCCCTTTATAACACCGGTACTCGTACCAATGCATGTCACATCATTGGTACGAGACCCCCATCTTTCGCCCTTACCCATTGACTATTCCATTTTTTAATCTTTAAATTAGGAAAACGTCCTCCAACGAAGTCTAAAAGTCTTAACATACCTTGAATGCCGAACACGTGCCACAAATCCTCAAGATTTTTCCTTCCCCTTTCGCAAAGCTTCAGAACGTTCCCAATCTACCAATTATGAAATATTTGTAAGCATGTGAGTTCATAGAAACCCATATTATTATAAGTCTATCCTAGACCCAAAACTCACTCATATCTCTAAATCAAGCTCCTAATTTTGATATAATTTATATGTCAAAATATATTTGCTAAATTTCAAGCCTAGGATTAAGCCTCAACTCCTCCAAATATCATGAATCTAGTGATATTCATATACTATAATACCACCAAAGTGTGTTACTTATATCCATCTATTAAAACTTCAAGAGTAATAACTATATAAAAATAATTAAATTTTAAGCTAAATGATTACTCACCTGTAACCTCACCCACGAAACAAAACAAAATAATAACCAATGGAACTACACAGATTCCACTATGCGGACATATTGTTTGCCAATGATTTCCCATGTTCCAATGATTATACCTAATCATTGTTCAATGATTACCCTTAAAAATTAACATAAAAATTTTCTCTTCCTAATCTAGTCCAAAGAACGTTATCACCTTCCAGATTTGTTCCACTTTCCATTTCTTTCAATCCAAACAAAATTTAACCACCTCACTGTATGTTCACCCTAAGAGAAATCATCACATTAATTATTGCTAAAAAAATTCCCGTTCCTCCACCTATTCTGACCAACCCCTCCCAATAGCATTAATAATAAAGGAATCGGATCACTTTCTGTAATAAACGAAATTATTACAGGAGCATTGCACAATTTACATATACAAATTGAAGGAATTGAAGTTCTTACCAGAAACCACCGTAACCCCGTAGCCAACCGCTGCTCTCTGCCCTTTTGTTATTATTTTTGAACTGTTGACTTGGCCCACTAACTATTAACTATATTAATTATTTAATAAAATTTTCATCAACTAGATACTCGTAGTTACCGAATATTCCAAAGTTTTCGATTTAAATTTTATGAGAAGAGTCAAAATAGTCCTAGTTCTCAAAACGACCTAGCGGGTCGTTACAAGAAGTTACCTTCATAAATATGATAGAAAGGATCGATGTGGAAGATGTTTTTAGGACAATTGTGTCTTTAACCATGTTAATGCATGCATTAAAATCCTTTGCATTACCAATACCATGAATTTTTCATACCTTAATATCGAATAAAGTGTACCTAACAAAATACAGTAATACACAAAGTTAATGCATATTTTTTTTTTTATTAATGCACGATTTACCAAACAACCCCTTCTAGTAATAAGTTTTTATGGCAAAAGTAAAACTCCTTAAATTTAATTTGATAGTTAATCCTTTTTTTTCTTTTCAAATTATTATTGTTGACAATAAACTCAATTTTGAATCTAATGGCATAGTCATATATGTACAATGATGAATCCTTGAAAAATATTTTTATAGAAGTTCATTAGTATCTTCTTGCTATAAAGCAAATCAATTTTGATTTTTGAATAATCTCCATTATTTATGTTTCTATTGGAATAAAAAATTTAAAGGACATATTTATATACGTGTATATAAAAACTAGACATATATAAACATATCCTTTATATTGGCTCTAAGTGTGTCTATTTATTTAATTTTATACAAGTTTAAGTGTTTATTTGTGAAGATCCAAAGTTGAAGGACATAGATGACTGTTACAATCAAATTAAAGGGCATATTTATGTATTATGCCTAAAAAAATATACTAATTATATAAGTTGAAATATATATATTAATAAATCTTGAACACTTTTAAGAAAAAAAAGAGTACATATTTCAAAGTCCAACCAAAGCCAGGTTTATGTCGGTGTCTGGTTGGTATAAAGGAGAAGGCATTCTTGAATTTAAGTTGAATTTTCTCATTTTCTCATTTCCAATATTGTTGTTAAAGTCGAAAATTAGTAACCCCCTATTTATTACTTTTACATTTGATTAAACAACAACAAAAGAAAAAGAAATTATAGGTAGTGATTTTATGGACTTTAATAATTTCACAATTTTTATTTAGTGCCATTAATTCAACCAAAAATTCTCAAGAGTCAAGATTTTGAAGTCAACTTGGGTTGTTGTAATGTTGGTCAACAAAGAATTTAGGGCCATTCTTCCAATTATTTGAAACATTTTTATGTTTGGCAAGTTTGTAGAAATAGGGGTGGTCGCGATTTGGTTAAAAATCGTTTAAAACTAAAAATCAAATTAAATTGACAATTATTGGGTTTGGTTTTACATTTTAAAAAATTAATAATATTTAATTTGATTTTTATATTATTGAAAACAAATGGAAGGAAAAATTAAGTCGAACCGATAAATTATATGTACAATTTTTCTAGTTTATATATATATATATATTCTTTATAAATATTTTTAAGTACTTTACTTACTCTTTTTATCAAAAATTTCTGTAGCTCTAATAGATCAATGAACTTTACATCTTAAATCTTAGAAAATAATAATTCATAGGGTGTGTTTGGTACGAAGAAAATTATTTTTCATAGAAAATGTTTTATTGGAAAACAAGTGGATTTATAACTTATTTTCTCATGTTTGGTTGGTGAGTAGAAAATATTTTTTAATGTTTGGTTCGTGATTGAAAAATATTTTCTAGAAATATCTTTTATTTTTGGCTTGAGACTAGAAAATACTCTTTAGGAAAATAATTCCTGATCTGAAAATAAACCCCAATAATCGATCTAGGACCTGACCTTGACACCCGAACTAGGACACGACATCGACGACCGTTCCAAAATTCGATCCTGAGATCTAACCCAGGACCTGACCTAAACTTCCGATCTTGTAATGTTTTTCAAAAATAGTTTTTTTTTTAAAATATAAATTAAAGGTGGGGAGGGGGGGTATATAGTGTAATTATTTAGTGGGGTATGAATGTAAAGTGGTATATGTTTGTAATTATTTTGCTTTTATGGGGTATTTGCTT